>CATKHJ010128505.1:0-25899 GCA_949750685.1 Vernicia montana | reverse complement strand
ATATATAGTTTAATAAAGCACTCCCAAAAGGAGTAAAAGATGAAGATAGATGCAACTAATAATTTATTAAACTAAATTAATTAGTTAAAAGAGTGGACTTGTAAAAAAGCAGCCATTGGCAAGCAAACAAAAGCAAGCTTTATCTTTTATAATTACTTTCACAAAAAGTGATTAGTGTAGAAGCAAAATAATTAAAAAAAAAAAAAGGTAAATAAAAAAAATAAAAAAAAAAGCATAATAATATAGAAAGGGGCCCATCACTATCATGCGTCATGGAGTCACTATCCCTATCATCCTTTAAATAATTCGAACCAGAAGCAAGCTAATTCTTTTTTATTTTATTTTTTTTCATTTTCATTTTCATTATTTTCCTTTTTATTTATTTCTCGTTTTAGTTTTTATTTTCCCTCTCCAATTCATCGCCGATTTATTCGAGCCGACATGCCGGCGCCGCCGATTTAGACTCCGAGAATCTATTTCTCAGATCTGTAGCGTCCCTTTCAGGTATTTGATTTTTCTCTTAGTTTCCCGAGAAAAAATTTTATGTCAAAAAGTTTTGTAGAAAAAAATAAAAGTTTAATGAACTCTCAAATTTTGCAAATTTCTTTGTGTTTTCACCGTAAATTGATGTGAAGCGAAGCTATGCATGTTAACAAATTTTGGTTTTTGAAATAAACAGATCGTTAAGTTCTTTTTCTGATTTTGTAGTTAAATTTATTGATGATTTGCAGAAAATTCTGTATTTTTTAGGAAAGAATTGAAAACTTCTTGTTTGTTTCGATATTGCATTTAGATCAGGTGCCGAAACTGTTTGGTTCTGCCATTGTTGTTAAGTTTCTTCAAGTATATTTGAAGGTAGTTAATAATTAAATATGGTGTTTAATATTTGCATAGCTTGTGGTTCTTGTGATTTAATGTGTCTCTATTATGTTTTGATATGTACACATTACTTGGTTTTGGATGATAATGTTTGATGGTTTGATATATCCCTATGATCAATTGCCAATTGCCTGCTCTTTTACCTGGTCAAAATTTATATTGACTATGTCTGCTATGACTTAGTGTGGACTGGACTTTTCAAATTTTTTTCTACCTGTAACAGATTGGTGCCTGGGGCTGACTCTTGAATTTCTGCAATTTTCTTTGCCACTTTTTTATAGGTTGTTTTCTTCTTTTTTGGGAATTAAAATTTCTGCTAGTGAGATGGTTGAAGGAGGTGCACCTTTATAATTATTTGTTCATTAGTTCCTGGAAATTCGATAGATCATCTGCTTATAATTTAACAAATCATTTGCGAGAAATTGGTTCGTAATAACCTTGCAAACTTTATAATTATGATTTTTATTGTCATTATCATTTGAAATTTTTTTTCTCTCTGTTTCTCTCTCCCACTCTGGACAACATATTACTTTTCTGGCCTTTTGGAGTTTTATAACCTGACTGTGAGATATTATCATTTGAAGGGTTGGTGTCTTTGTTGATGCAAAGGGACAGGGGAGCTACACCGAAACTATATTTTTTGATGTCCAGATGATTAGAACTGATGTTATTTGCAGTGGAAGGAGGAGGGTTCTTCTCTTCTTCAGCTTCTGGGTATAGCAAGGGCCTGACCCTTCTTCTCTTGGGTCAGAAGCACGAAGATAAACCCATGAGAGTTTCACCGTGGAATCAGTACCAGTTGGTGGAAAACGAACCAGACCCTGACCTCCAGCTGGCTTCCCTGAAGAACCGACTTTCCCGCGGGTGCGCTTCCTTTGTTTGCTTTGGTCGCGCTTCCGCAGGACTTGATTCTCCATCACCTCTCAAAGTAGGCCCTGCCCAACAGCAGGATGTCTTGCCAGATCCTCTAGTTACCAACAAGGGCAAAGACCTTACGACTGATATCGAAATTAATAATAATGTGAGAAGAGTTACTCTTAAGAGTAGCTTGAAGAAGACACCAAATAGCATTCCAGTTCCTGTTGAGGATGCTGATCAACGCAATGCATCGGGTGAGAAAGGTAGCGATATCCCTGGTCATATAGAAAGGAGAAAAGTGCAGTGGACAGATGTTTGTGGGAGTGAACTTGTTGAAATCCGGGAATTTGAGCCAAGGTATGGGGAACTCCTTGTTTCCAATTGAAATATTTATGAACAATGCAATAAGTTTAGTTCATATGTCTACTATGTGAAGAGTACTGTGTTGATATCTCTTTTATGTGTGCAATCTTGTGCTTGTATCACGAGCATCTATATGTATGCATAGTGACACCACTGCTTTTCTAGTTATACTAGGTTTACATCTGCATAAAAATATCATACTATTATTAGTTTCTCCTATGTTCAAATGACTTGCTTCTCAGAATTCTTAGTTTCATCCTCATTTAATTAGGATATCTTATTTCCTATGATCAAATGACTTGCTTCTTAGAAGTCTTAGTGAGTTCATCATTTAATTATGATATTTTATTCGTGATTGGTATTCTTAAATGCTATGTATAAGAAGTAACTTGGACATATACAATGCTCTTTACTCAATCTCAAGAGGATCAGCTGATCAGGTCATTCTTGTGATCTGAAATTTCTGAGAATTAGTTTTCTGTTACCTGAGAAGGAAACAAATAAAATTTCTGAAAAGTTTGGTCAATCTGTAGCAACAGAATGTTAGAGTTTCACAAGGTACATAGTTGTGGTTTTACATATAACATTGCTATGCATTTTCTACTCGTGCCGAACAATGGGGTTTAAAGTTAGCTTTGGTATCTGGGGTTTTGGAAGTTGACTCTAAATGTCTCTCTTGCTTTTGGAGGGTGAATATGCTCCTAGTGGTCTGAACAGTCTTCTTCTGTATCACAAAGTACACAATTTCATTGAGGCCAATTATTGTACTGATTGGTTGACCAATTACACTAACCATTTGGAGACAGATGTGATTTATTACCCCCAGGGGAAAAAGAAAAAAGTTGTTGCACCACATGGGGATTCAGAGTGGGTAGGAGTTGTGCCTTGGCTCAAGTGGTGAAGAAATTGGGTGTGGGGTTGGGCGTCTTGAAACTGAAGTAAAACTATGAGAACACATATTTGTATTATAGTGAACCCCAATTATAATGTAACAGGCCTTGTATCCTGATTTGAAGCAAGAACATTCGATAACCTCAACATAGATGTTGCTCATTAAATTGTTAAGATGTATACATGAAACTTTCTCATATCTTTATGGTGCCCTAAGTTGTATATGAGATTTTAAGGATTAGGAAACAAAAATTATGAGTTTATTTTTTGACAGGGTCTTTATGAATTAAATTACCGGTTTCATGCATGTCATTGTTTCAAATTTGTGTTACTATGTTTAATGTAGTGATTTTCTATGCTGATCCGAATGTTATGGTCAATTCACAATTTGGTAAATTAAAAAAAAAAAGGTTTTCTATAAAGCACATCAAGGCAATTGAATTTTTGGGAAAATATTGGTTTTATGCATGTCACTGTTTTCTCCATATAGGCTTCTCACCCAAATGAACCATACTAATGATAACGTAGAAGTTACCTGAGCATAAAGGCATAAACAAGTATTTTCTAGTTATTAAGAGCCTTAATTTGCTTTCATATTGCATGACATATTTTCTCATTGACATATATGTGTAACTTGCAAAAAGAAAGTGTGTAAATTGTTGTAGGTGGCTGTGCTCTGTCTAGTGTTATCATTATTATTATTATTTTCTCACTAAGGTTGGTTTTGTTATTTTTGTTTGTGTTTGACTTAACTAGCATTCAAAACAGGGATATCAAATATATGCCAAATTGAAAGTTCAATTCTTGTGCAATTGGAATAGGATGATTCCAATTCATACCCATCTGTGTAGCACTTAAACTGAAGTTCAAGGCTATTTTTCAGTTTTAGCTTGATTTATTTTGATTTTCACCTCTTATTTAGTATACATATTTTATAATAATTACAAGCCACTACATTGTAGGATGAACTTGAGAAGCAATATTTGAGTTGAGAATATTTTACTGGTTTGCAAATATAATGGGCTCCTTCTATTTTTAATGTCTATAACTTTTACTCTTTTTTCCGGTTACCAATTTTAATCTTTAGGGAATTCTCTCACGGGATTTATTCTCAAAATGGTTTCAAGTAGAACTGCAGAGATATTGATGGGTTTGCCATGGGGTATTGTATTCAGATGTCCAGGAGCAGGCTTTTGTAATTTATCAATTCTAGTTAGAATGCAAATATGAAAAAAAATTTAAGAAAGCAGCAAATATCGAGTCTCATAAATTCCTTACTAGTTTCCTATTCCAACGTGGTCTTATATTCCTGGTTGTAGATTGTGGAAGATGGATTTATGCTTCATATGTAAAACATTCTTATCTAAAATGCATCTTGCGCTCATGCCATTGTATGTGTTTCTGTGAGTAGAAGTCTAGCTTTTCGCTTCCAAAATTTCTTATCCTCGTATTTCATTTTTGTTTTAAAATTTTAATCGAGGAAGAAGATTTTATCAAATTTGTATACTGTCATAATATATTTGTAATCTCTTAGTAGCAAGCTTTACAATTATGGTTCTGAACTAGAAGTTTAATTCCATGGCAGTGAAACGGGTGGATCAGACGATGAATTCGAGTATGGAAATGAAAGAACTTGTTCATGTGTGATTATGTGATCGATTTTATTAGCAAATCATTTTGTGGGCTCAAGTTTTCTTGGAAAGTGATGATGCAGCACACAAATTGCTACTAACAGAGGTCATCTACTTTCTCCCTGGATTAATTGATTTCTTGGTAAAGGGAAAGGCAAGTGTCAATATGACATGCAAAACCATACCAAGGAGCACTATACTTAGCCTGCCATTCCTGTTGGACTGATCATTTGTGTCTATATTTAATTGATGAGGATTTCAATTTTGTTACTCCTAATTTTCTCTTTGCTTTGTTAAATTATTTCACTTGAGATTGTCTTGTCTATTGTTCTTTTTTTTTTTTTTTTTTCTTTCTTTTCTCAATTAATGTGTTATATTATTTCTGGCTCTCTGATGTTAGTCGATGCGATTCAGAGTCTTTATTCTCCTATAACTTCCAGAAATGTGTATTGTATCAGATGGCAGAGATAGAGACCTTTATTTGCAGATTGATACTATATCCTCTCCCTTTTGTGGAGCCATTCACATTTTAGTTATTTATCTTTTCATGAAGATCATCATATAATGTTCATGGCCGAAAGTGCTGTGGAAAGAAATCCACACCTTGCTGAGTCTTTGATGGATTTTGTGGATAAAATTGTCTCAAAGACAAATTCTGAAGGTTTTTTTTTTTGGGAAAACCATTCGAGTTTTATTGAATTCCTTGAGCACTTATTTCTGAGTAATGTTCTTTAACTTTATTTTTTTTTTTTTTACATTTTAATGATAAAAATAAAATTGATGAAATTTATCAAGGGTGATTTAAAAAAATTATAAAATTTACTCAAAAATTTCATTATTAAAATGATTAAATCTACAATTTAAAAAAAAAAAGTTTTATTTTTGTGCTCTTAATTTTTTCTTTCTTTCTTTATCTATTAAGTATTTGAAAAATAATATAATTTTTAATAATTTATAAATTATCATTAATGAATTTAATTTCTTGTAATTGTAACTTTATCATATAAAATTATTTTTATTATAAAAAATATATAAACTTAATGTTAATAAATAAAATTTTAAGAGTTAATAAATAAAATATGTTTTTTTTTTATTTCTCTCTTTCTAATCCGATTTTTTATTTCTCATGCTAGGTAAGTTGTTATATGCAATATCCACTTGCATTTAAAGCGCGTGAAGGCACAAACATTAAAACCCATTTCTGTTGTTAGAAGTTGACACGCTTTGGGAAGGTGTGTGAGGCGCCAAAATCATCTAACTCTCACTCTCTTCCAATAGATTTTAACCAACTTCAACAATAACCAGTAGTCATCTCACCACTAGAGACTTGGCCACACCATATCCACACAAACCTCTTCTGATTCTGATAACACCCACAAAACCAAACCAAACCAAAGCCAAGGAAAAGAAAACCCCACCCAAGAACAAGAAAATTAAGAATTATAAACCCAACAAAAATACAAGAAAATCAAGAATTATCCTACAAAAACTATAGAAAGATAGGATTTAGAGAGAGAAAAAGAAAAAGAAAAGGGGGGGAAAATGTCAGTGGCATCTTCAATCCCATGTATCAAAATCCCAAATACATCATCTTCTTGTTCTTCTCCATCTTCTTCTTCATCAGCAAATTCAACATCATCTTGTTTTAGATTTTCCACAACTAAGTTTTGTACTCTGACTATTAGGAGCTCTCAAGGTGAAGGGCCTATAAGAAGACCTGTGGCTCCTCCTCTTAGAGAACCTTCTTCACCCCCAACACCATCACCTCCCTTGAAGCCTGTTCCTCCTCCTATGGCTCCACCACCCAAGCCTGCTGCTCAGGTGGCTTTGGGGGACAAAAATGTGATTACTTTGGAGTTTCAGAGGCTAAAGGCTAAAGAGCTTCAGGAGTATTTTAAGCAAAAGAAACTTGAGGAGGCAGATCAGGGTCCTTTCTTTGGGTTTATTGGGAAAAATGAGATTGCTAATGGAAGGTAATACCTTATACATACCCACACACAACTGGAATGTTTTTTAAAACAAATTTGGTTATCTGGGTTTGTGTGGATTTTGGAGTTTTTAGGTATTTTTGCTCATATTTAATAGTTGAAATTGAATGGGTTATCATTCAATGTGATGTGTGATTCATAATATAGAAGGAAAGAAAATAATTGGGGGTTTTGCTAATTGGGCTGAGTTTCTGCCATATCAAGTAACTTTACCTATTCATGAACTCAAAAGGCTTCTCCTATTCAATGCTTGGAAACAGAAATTTGAAATTAGATGAATACGCGGAACATATAAAATTATAGACATACCTCAATTTGCTGCATTTTGCACTCTTTTATGTACCCTCTCTCTATGGCTGTTCTTGCTCTTGCAGAAAGTTGCTCTTTTCTCCATTGCTACCATTTTTCATTCTACTTGTGTTCTTTTCTAGGCTTCACATTCTTCATACCTCTTGATAACTCTCTAGACAGTGAAACACTGTTATCAAATCCTAAATACTTTATGGCTATTATGCTTAAAACCCAAAATGCATTCCTTTTTGAAGGGATTGCAGATTTTAATTTCCTAATCTGGGTCTTTTGTAATGCTGTTTTAAGGGTTCTATTCTAACCTTTCAAGTTCAGACTCATTTAAGAGTTAGCAATGAGACTGAATTTGATTGGTTATTGATTTGCCAGTATCTGTGTCTAGACCAGGAAATATTTAAATTTCGACAAAAAGCTTTACCCTTTAATGCAGAGTAATAGATTCAATCGTCTAAACTCTATCACCTGTAAAAAATTTAAAACAATATGTTTTTCTAAATAGCTGATCACTTAACAACTTCCCTGTCCTGGCATGAATTTTTCTAATTATTCAACTTGCATTACCTTTCTGCATATTTCATCAGTCAGTGCAAAGTACCTAATAAAAAAATTTGTTCTTTGACTGGTTCATTTTTTTATCTTGCTGCAGCATTGCATAAATTTGGCATAAATGATTTCTAACCAAAAATTTAGGAGGTTTTTTCTTTACAACAGAATACATACTTCATCTTGTGTAAAAGGTTCTAAGTTAGAATTTTGCCTTTTGTGCATGAACTGTTGTAATACTCCTTCCTTCTTTCTCATAGAATTTCCAATATGATATCAAACTGAAAGAAGGACTTGACCTGAATTTGCACACTTCCTTAAATGTCTCTTGGGTAACTGTTCCTAAAGATCTAATGCATCACTTAAATAAGATCAAAGTAAATTGGAATAATAAATAAGAATTGACATTCCACTAATTTTGTTTCCTGAAATCTACTATTTCCCCCTTCTCTCTTCATGAATTCTAAATAGAGCCCAAAACAAGGGAGTGCTTTCTAATGACTCTGAACACCTGCTATGTTCATTGTATTGTGATATTAATGTCTTGTCTAAGGGAACCAAAGTGATCATCCATTGCACTGCTAGGGTTGTAATCCATTGCACTGCTAGGGTTGTAGGAACCTATTACCGATTGTATCACAATGGTGGAATAGATTATGAATGTAATTGTAAAGTTTGAACATAAATTCTTTATGAGGTTTATGCAAACTGGTAGTAATTGTTCCTCTACTTTCACAAATAAACTCTTTTCTTGAAAGAAAAGAAAATGCGTTCTTGCGCATATCTTCACTTCTTTGAAATATGAGAAATCAAATGTTTTTTGTGTTTGGACTGGATAGATAAGAATATTGCATCAAATGCACTTAAACGATTTTTAGAAGATGCAAATTTTATGGTCCAACACCTGATATCCTAAATTCAATCTTCATAATTCCTCTCTTAGCTACTTTGGGTTTGGCTTCATGGAACATCACATGCTTATGTTGAGCTATAATTTGATGAACATAATAATAAGACTTTTTGAATTGATGCCTCTTGTGCCTCCTTTGTTTCTGTGCTTCAACAGATGGGCAATGTTCGGTTTTGCTGTTGGGATGCTAACAGAGTATGCAACAGGCTCAGACTTTGTCGATCAAGTAAAGATCCTTCTTTCCAATTTCGGGATAATTGATCTAGAATGATTAAATTCTTCATCCTCAGCGGCATGGATACTTTTTGACTTGTGTAATTGCCTTCTTGATCTTTCAAAGCCATCATTACATTTCAATTTATGTAATTGCTGTATCATATCCAAAAATCTGCAACTTCTTTAGTAATTTGTCTTATTAATGAATTATCAAAGCAGAATCCTACAAGCTTTTCTTATTTTTGCCATTACTGATTAATTTTCCTACTTTTTCCGTACGAGTTGCTTTCATAAAGGACATGAAGAATCTAATAGCTTCTACTTAACCAGTCTCTTAAATGACCATTTTATAACCATAATCACAGGTTAAATACAAACTCAACCTTATTGCTCATAATTTAGATGAGCCATGTTAGTAAAAGTTATCTCATAAGAAGAGAAACCTCCAACCCATTTACCAGCAGAAGCACATCATTCTCTCAGATGTCATAACATCAGCAATAGCATCATCATAGAGTGGCCACCTTAATTTCATGTTAGCATGAAAAATCTGAATTTTATACAAAACCTCACACATCTCATTATGAGCAGAAAAACTACGAACTTACAACTAAGCAATCACAATTCTCAACCTTCATTCATTTGCATATAGCATACACAAGAGTAGCCAAAAACAACCCACAGACTATGCGCATTCCCTTTTGCAGATATAACATCCTTGCCTCGAGCCTTTCTACCCGAGCTTCAACATTTGCAATCCGTGCCTCCAACATTGCCATTTGAGTCTCCCACCTTGCATCCATGCGTTCTGTGGCATTTTCTGTACGTGTATAATCATCAACTTGTAACGAATCATCTTCCCAAGGCTGATACCGACACATTTCTATTCATGGCATATACTGCAGTAATATATGGAGTAGTAAGTGATAGAGGATACAATTTGGCATCCCACTCTGCTTAAATCTATTATGCAATACAAAATTATGGATCCTAAAGATTTCATCCACTACGACCAACATCAAGAATGCCTCCAGATTTAATAATGATTCTAACCAAAATCAAATTGGCCCAATTCCAATGCTATATATGTTATAACCAAGATGAACTCAATTAAAGATCTCTACTATGCATGAATCCATGCTACCTAGAATCTTAATGAGTAGTCCTAATTGATAAAGGATAAGAAACATAATCATACCTTAAGCACTAACTGCTAATAGCTTGACTACTCAAATCATGATAATCTTGATGAAATGGCGTGTTATATCAGATTAGTTAAAATGCATATAGTTCTTCACTTACATAAATTCTGAACATTCAGATTCAAGAAAAAGCTCATTTAAGGATTGCCACAAATGCTTAGTAGCCGAGATTTATACACAAACATGTACAAGACATTCCTCCAGAAGATGCCTACTTTCCTTCAAATATACTACCAGTACATTAATGTCAAATGAAATTTGTTCAGTTTATAAAGACAATGAAAACCTTGGATTCATTCACCATAGATCTACTTATTAAACAAAACCTGTGAATCTAACTTGATCATGGGTAGCAAGTTTTACAACTAGATTGCTCAAACATGGCATAAAATTAGCAAGGAAATCAAAATCTAACACGCCATTAATCTGCCTAACCTAAAAGTCAGCTAAGACAACTCATTTTATTAACAAATAGAAATAAGATTTTTTGGTTAAACTTGTTAACATGATTCACAAAACCGAATTGCCACTCAATATGGCAGACCATTCCTGAACAACCCATAAACCCAAAGTTGACATGCTATTACAATTCCCAAACCCAGATTGCTTGCACATTATAAAATGCTAACCAATTCTATTTTGTATTTAGGCAAAGAGAACAATGTATGTATATGTATACTATGCAGGTGCAGCCTATTTTTCCAAGTTGAGTGAATTCTCCAAAATTTCAACGATCATTAAAATTTACAGAACATAAACCATGTGTAAAGATTATTTAACAGGTTAATCAAAGAGTAATAACTACAGTTTTTGTGTTAGAAGAAACAATGAAATAATAACCAGAGTAACATTAAAAAAAAAAAAAAAAAAAAAGGTTTTTTGTTGTATTTGTCTACTACTAAATTCTAACGTTCCCCAAGAGAATGAAAAATCAAAATCCTAAACATTACCATAACCAAATGCTACTCCTATTTGGGTGCTTAAATTGAAACAAAGAAATTCAGCAGAGAAAAAGTGAAAAGGGTTTCTCATGAACCCAACTTGGCTAAAACAATAATCATACCCAGAGAAACCCAATTGATCCAAAATTTCAACTAATTCAAAAACATAAAGAGCTTTAAACTCTGAAGCATACCTAAGAGAGAAGGAGAAGATACTTCAAATCGCAGCTCCAATGCAATACAGAGTATCAAGAATTTGCAATCAAACCCTAGAAAAAGATAAAAAAGAAAAAAGGGTTCGTGTGTGTTGAAGCTCAGGGATTTGTAAAGGAACCCAACAAATAATATCTGCCTGCAATTGACAAGGCCCATGATCTAACAAAGACCCATTTGATGGATCACTCGTGCACTTGACTCTCACGTGGCGAAAACCCAATTGGTCTATCGTTTTCATTCTTTAGGAAAAAGGGTAAAAAACTGTAAAATAAAAATTTCCCGCCAATATTGAAGAATTCATCCATGGCAGATGTTTCACTTTCTTGAAATTTTCTTTTTTTCTCAGCGGAAATAACAAGAATTAAGAGAATCTTAAAGATCCTCTTTTTCTTTCAACGCTGTAAAAATTCCAAAAAATGCCGGCTATGGCCGGCAAATTCTTTGTATCTTTTTGTACAATCTTTTTTCTTTACTCTTTTTTGTCTCTGAAATTTCACTATGTGTCTCACTGTCTTTATCTTTGATATTGTCACTGTCCTTTATTTTCTACCATGTGAACTTTCTTCAAAACCACACTGAAAAGACCCAGATTTGGCCATGGGCTGTGCACAAGGAAAGTATTCACCAAATTCACCTTCAAAAGGTCTAGAGAGACTAAAAATGGAAAATGGGTATGTGGGGAAAGGAGGGCTAACAGCTCGTAGGAGGTCTACAGGGCAGAGGTACTCTGGTAGGCTTAATAATTCTGATCCACCTGCCAGAAACTATAATAATGGTGGATTTAGTAGAGGTGACACCGGTGGCAGCGGCGGAGACAGGAAATTGAGTGATAACATTGGAGAGAGAGATTGCATTGATGGTGCTCGTGAAAAGGATTCACAGAAGGTTTTGCTGGTTGATGGTGTGGAGGTAGTAAATGGGTGGCCTAAGTGGCTTACTGATAATGTTCCCAAAGAGGTTTTGGCTGGTTTGGTTCCAAAAAGTGCTGAAAATTATGATAAAATTGATAAGGTAAGCACAATTTGAAACTCAATCCTTGATCTTATTATCTTGGCCTTCATTGATTTAGTTTCTAGTAATTCTTCCCAATTAACTATACATTTCTGTTGATCATTTGTGTCAAATTGCTATAAATCTTTTTCTTTTTCTTGTTTGTCTAAATAGGTAGGTCAGGGTACTTACAGCAATGTGTATAAAGCTAGAGATAGGGACAGTGGAAAAATTGTTGCCTTAAAGAAGGTTCGTTTGGACACATCAGATCCTGAGAGTGTGAAATTTATGGCTAGAGAGATAATGATTTTACAAAAGTTAGATCATCCCAATGTGGTAAAGCTTGAAGGACTAGCCACATCAAGAATGCAATATAGTCTTTATCTTGTTTTCGATTTCATGTTATCAGATTTAGCATCAATCATCAACCGCCCTGAAGGAAGGCTTACTGAACCACAAGTAGAAATTTCTCTCATTTCTTTCTTTTACATATATTGGATTTTACTTGGCTTGGTTGCTAATTAATTTTCTGTATCACTTTAGGTGAAGTGCTATATGCATCAATTGCTTTCCGGTCTGCAACATTGCCATGAAAGAGGAATTCTGCATAGAGACATTAAAGGATCTAATTTGTTAATAGATAAAAGTGGGATGCTAAAGATTGCTGATTTCGGGCTTGCAAATTATTTTTCTCCTGAAAAAAAGCGTCCTTTAACAAGCAGGGTTGTTACACTTTGGTATAGAGCACCTGAGCTGTTATTGGGAGCTACAGACTATGGAGTAGGGATTGATCTTTGGAGTGCTGGATGCCTTTTGGCAGAGATGTTTGCTGGGAGGCCAATCATGCCTGGAAGGACAGAGGTAACAGTGAGCCTGTTTGGCATTGTTGAAACTGTTTTTCTACAACACCATTTTAGATGGAAAAAGCAGTTTGAGAGTGTGTTAGTTGTTTTGGAACTTTTGTGATTAGAAAATGTGAAATTTACCTAGAAAACAAACTGTAATTACTCTAGTTGAAATTTTCAATAAAGTATTTTTCTCAACAACTCAAAGAGTAATGTGAAACAAACTTAATTATGTCAAATTTGGTTGGACATTAATTAGCAATATAACACTGTTGAGTTTATTCTTAAATTATCAAGTTTTAAACGTTCAGGTTGAGCAGCTGCATAGGATTTTTAAGCTATGTGGAACACCATCGGAAGAATATTGGAAAAAGCTGAGGCTGTCTACAACTTTTCGACCTCCAAAATCATATAAACCTAGTATTTTTGAAGCTTTTGGGGAGTTTCCTGAATCATGTTTAGGTCTATTAAGCACTCTTCTTGCTTTAGATCCTGCTTATAGAGGTTCTGCATCTTCAGCTCTGCGGAA
The DNA here is from genome assembly GCA_949750685.1 of Vernicia montana. Taxonomy (NCBI): domain Eukaryota; kingdom Viridiplantae; phylum Streptophyta; class Magnoliopsida; order Malpighiales; family Euphorbiaceae; genus Vernicia; species Vernicia montana. Next base: position 12,588 of record CATKHJ010128505.1, on the reverse strand, counting down.
TGAAGTTAGTACTCAAGTGGAAGACTCAAATCATTGTGCTTCACAATTCCTTTTTTTTTAGTACAATGGCTGAACACGTTTTTTATGTTCTTGTTGTAGTTCTTTTACACTAGCCCTTTGGCGTGTGACCTATCAGGTTTACCTATAATTTTGCGAGAGAAAGATGAACTGGCTCAAGCTAATGGACAAAGAAAGTAAGTTTCATGACAATAAGCAACTTTTTATAGCTAAAAGCACCTATCACTTCCGTTTTATATTTGCCATTGATCAGGTATCCCAGTTGTCGAGTGTCTATTTTCTGATAATGATCATTTTTCTTGTAGGCACAGAAAATCTAAAATGAAACGAAGGTCTAGAACATATCATGAGCGTAAAAGAAAGGATCTGGTAGCTGAAAAACCAAAAGAAGATCCTACAGAGTTTAAAATGGTACTAATTCTTCATCCTTGACTAGACCACAATCTTGCATATGCTGCAACTGCTAAATTGAACCTGTAGCCTTGTATTGAGTTTGTCATGTCACAAGTAGTATATATCATATATGTTATTTCAGGAGCCAGAAAAGAATGCTGAGCCAAAAGTCCAAATCCAAGAGCCAGGCAGCAGTAGCACTAGCACTAGCACTAGCAGCAGCTCCTCTGGAACAAAGCCGATTTGCCAGGCTGAAAGGCATATGTCTCCCAGAACCCAAGGCCTGCCCCCATTACCTGCCTATAAAACCAGCACCACCAAGTATAACAATGACAGCATGTACAGATTAAATCAATTCAATAGGTCTGCTTCCACAAGAGAATTCAGAAACTAAATCAAAGAAAACAGTTAGAGCTCTATGCCATGGATAACTAGGCCATGTGAGATTACCTCATTGAACTGCTAGTCTTGTTTTCTGAAATACCTTTAGTTTTTTTTTTTCCCCACATATCTTTTCTTCATTATTAACACTCAACACATTGAATAAACATATATACACAGATTATTGCATATTACGCTAACTTTTGTATTGATCCGAGGGTATAAAATTTAAAATTGTATTCTATTTTTATGTCTAGTTAGCATAGTTTTGTTTGTTTAATGCAACAATTGATGACAGTTTAAAGAAGCATAAACTAAAATTGTGTTCTTCTAATCTGTATAGACCTCAGATTATATTGTTGGCTTTACTTTTTTTAAATTAGTAGCATACATAACAGAAGAAATGGCACGACATTCAGGTTGTTAGTAGTGCCCTTTTCCATGTTCAAATAGTTTGTTAGTTTGCATATCATGCTTAACTTTATTTTCTCACATCTTTTTCTAGTTAATTTTTATCAATTCAAATCTCTCCATCCACCAAGAAATTTTAAGAATTTGGTGAGAATTACTTAAAAATTAGAAGACTTATACAGGAAAATTTTTGCATATATCAAGTGTATAGATTTATTTCACATACCAAACTAATAAAATATTTTAATTAATATAATTTTTTTTTGTCTATTTTTTGCCAAATGAAAAAATATCAATACCATTTTTTGCTCTATATATTATTATCTTATTAGATTGGTGGATGCACAGTATAGACATGACTTACCCTATGACCCCAATGCTCTAGTCCATTTACCTTATGAATTAATTTTTTTTTTTTTAAAAAGTCAGTCTTTTTCCATTAAAGACAAGCTATGAGGTCCAAAAACTTTATCCTTTTCATGTAATTGGGATGGGAGGAAAAAGATAAAATTAGCTGGAAACATTATATGCAAGATTTGCCAAGATGGGTATTTATCATCATGCTAAGGAATCCATAAAAATTAATTCTTATAAATTATTAAATAGGTGGTCAATATCAGTTACGTATTAAAAAAAATTATTTTGAAATATGGACTCGGTATGATCGATTAAAGTTGGTTTAATGACAAAAAAAAAAAAAAAAAATCTAAACATTTTCAAAAAAAATTACAATTTTATTCAAGCCTTTTAAAATAAATTATTTTACCCTAATTTAGATAGTTTAGTTGCAATTATAGCTGGCTATATGATCAAAATTAAAATGAAATTGAATTAGCCCTTATATATGTCTAAAATTGAAACTAGTTATTTAAATATTCAAGTAAATTTTGTTAACAAATTAAGAGTATATATATATATATATATATATATGACCTAATGCATAATTAATTAATTTTTTACTATCTATTCATCATGATCCTGCTATTTTTGTGATGAATAGATATAAATTAAAAACTATTATAAATAAACCTTTTTATTTTTGTAACTACTAATAAGTACAAATTATGCCAATCAAGTGTAATCTGATTGATTTTTTTATTTTTTTTAATGGTGTGAGAAGTGAGAGGTCTTATATTTGAGTTTTTCAAACAATAAATAGTTATCATTAATTTAGTGAAAAATGTTAAAGGAGAAAACTATCCCTGTTATGTAGCATAGTGTGATGTTGCCCTCTTAGTATAAAAAAAATGAGCACAAATTATTTCAATTAGCAATGTGTTAGTGTTTCACACGTAAAAAAGCAAATGTACACCTAAAAATCTAAACGTGGCACTCTTCGCATTTTTAAATTGGTTAGTTGTTACATTCTTTCTATTTCAAAATTGTATTTCTATCTGTTACGCCACTCTCTCTTTAAATGAGTTAATCATAAATTATTTATTTTTCTCTATCACTCTCATTTGGTTTTTTTTTTTTTTCAAATAAATGTCTTCTATTAACAATATTCATTTTCTTTTACCAATTTAATAATTTCTGATTACCATATAATAATTCCTAATTGATGCCAATTTATTGAAACTAGATCAAAATTTAAATAAATTGAATTGAAATATCTCATCAGTATTTATCGATTTTAGAAAATTGAATTGAAATAATGCATTAGACCAAATAAAATTAATTTGCGTGCATCACTTTAAAAAAAAAAAAAAAGAGTGGAAGATGAGAAGTTAGATTATGTGTTGGAAAAAGAAAGAAAATCTGAATGAAATTGCAAAATAAGATACACTGAACCGTTTTCCCTTTGCATATCTTATGGCATTGTCTAATCTAATGCCAATAAAACATAACCATTTAGGTGTTGAGCTTGTTCACAAAATTGTTGACATTGTACATGACATTATAAAATCTTATTGTGGGATTAGGTTATTAATGTAAAAAGTTTAGAGAGTGTTTGATAATGTTATTCGCTTAAAATTAAAATTTTCAGTATTTAATTATTTTAAATTATTTGGTAACGTTTGTCTTAAAAATTTTAATATTAAATTAAAAATCATTTAAAAGGATAAATCAAAATTACAAATTTAAAATTTACACTGAATACAATAAGTGATTAAATTTTTTAATATTTTTATAATTTAAACATTATATCACTTATTTTATTCAATATGGTAATTTTGTGGCTAACCATTTGACTTATTCCTCTTTAGATTGTTCATGAAATGTAACTATAGAAAATAAAGGACTCCTTTTGGTATTTAATATTATTTTTAAAAAAGTAATATTAATTAAAAATTATTTCTTTTTTTAAATAAATTTCATACATCTAATTATAAAAATTTTAAAATTAAAATAATTAAAATTTTAAAATAACATTCTCAGATTATTTTTTTCTTCCATAACGTCTAAAATGATATTTCTTTTAAAAAAACGGTATATTTGAACTTTATTAATACCAAAAATTTACTCATAATACTTTTTTCACTAATCTTTTTGTATTAGCCGAATTGCTTGTTTAATTTGTAATAAAATTTGATTATCCCCTTTAAAAAAGTGAAAATTGAACTCAAATAATAAATTAAATATTTTTTAGGCTAAATGAAATTGTTTAATTTGATATAGTTAAGTTAAACCAAAAATCACCATTTGCAAAAAGAAAACTCTAACCGTCTTCTCTCTCAACTTGTTTTTTGATTTTTTTTTTAAATTTATTGATTTATTGTTTGAGCCGCCGTCGATTTTTATTCAGTCGGAAGCAGTTTTTTTTTTTTTTTTTTTTTATTGTGTTTAGTTTTTAGTTTTTAATAAGAAATATATGTAAATTTGTGCATTTCTAGACATGAATTTAAATTTGTTTTTCATTTATTTTATGAGTTTTGTTATTCATTTTATGAGATTTAATAAGTTTTTTATTTTGTTTCTTTATAAAAGTTTGTTTGTCTTTCTTTATGTGCGTTTGTTTATCTTCCGTCATAATAATTAGGAGGAGTTTGAGTCTGATATTTACAAGATCAGACTCATTTAAAGATAATGAAGTCAATTTGTGGTTTAGTATAGCTACCGAGTGAAATGTGTTTCTTGCCAATATGTCAAACGCAGTTAATGTGTTATATACGATTATTCCTTCAACACGATCGATGAAATTTAAAAGAAAAACTCATTTTTATAACAAGATTTATATGTATTTTTTAAATGCAGTTAAATTTACTTTCTGTTCCAAGTTGTACTGATTAATCGTTATTAATGAAATATTCCTTTTATTTACTAAAAAAATTAAACCAAATTAAATTATGAAAATCAATTTGATTTGAATTAGATTAATTATTTGCAACTTGCACCAAATAGTAGACCTCCTCTAATCTTAATCCTTATAATTGACTATTTTTTTTTCCTTTTAAGCCAATGGAAATTAAGAGAATAGATAAGTGATTAAATATCAACATATTGAATGAATTAATGATACCTAACTCTTGATATAAATAAATACTGGCAAGGGACGCCTGGCCTTTAATAGGGACATGTTAACAAACAAAGTCCTCTTCTTTAGGACCTGTGGTTGCTTCATCCTTTCTAATTAATTAATGCATTTTCCATTGTTGGTCCTATTTGAAGTATAGATATGCCAAATTCCGAGGAGAAGCATTTAATTCAGGCACATTGCTGCTTAGACATTAGATACAGAATTGGTTTTCAAAATCTTTATATTTTAAATTTGAATCCCTGTTAAAATGAAATTTTATCAAAATAATAATATACAATGCAAAAAATTGGATTAATTATAATATTATTTTTTCATAGAAAAATAAAATAAAATAAAACCAATGATAAAAGTTTCATTATTAATATTTTTAGTATGAAAAAGGTTGATTTTAATCATTAATGAGATTTTAACCTTTGCATGCCATTATTGAAAGATTGATGGTTAATTTGAGATGTAAAACAAATTGATTAATGATTGCCTTCCCTAATCTCTTTCATCATAAATTTATAATACTATCAAATCATCCTCTCTAATCTCCAATGACTCTTTTCATTCACGAGAGAAATGTTGACTTTGAGAAACGTTCGCTTGTTATATTAATTTGAGGTTTTTTTTTTTATAGAATAATTTGAGATAATTAATAAATTATAAGATAGATAAGCTTTTAATATTCATGATAATTTCTGCTTAAGTACCTAACTAAACCAAATTAGATGGAGCCAAATTTGTTTAGGTAAGGTTGGCTTATTCCCTTAGACTGATAGACTGAAGGCAAGTTGATCCTTTTATTTATATGGAAAAACAAATTGCAGGCGCAAATTTAATTATTTAAAGTATTAGGGAGATTGTTAAGAATGAAATTTGAACTGTAACACACTTTTTTTTTTTTTTTTTAATATTGCCTTTACCATTAATTAGATTAAAATACTAATTGCAGTTTGGACGAATCAATCAATTAAATGGAGGAAAAATAATCATAACTCTCATTTCTGCCCTTAATTAACATTTGATTAATTTCGGTTTCAAAAAAAAAAAAATTTTTGATTAATTTCTATGATCGTTAATTTAAAAGAAAAGGTATAAAAAAGAAATTTGAAATTACATGATTCTATATATATATATATTTCTGAATATATGAGGGAAAAACAAAAGAGATGTGTTTGAATGGATTTAAGAAATGAATTGAAATATTCTCTTTATCAACATTATAATTTAGTTGATTACCATTATATTATCATCATCGTTTCTAAAATTCTAATTAAATGGAATTGAAAGGTGTAAATTATATAAATGCAATCAGGGGAAATTATGTCTTTAATTAAAGAAATAAAAGAGAAGAACAAGGGAAAAAAATGAAAGTCATGAACTTCTTTTTTTTTTTTTTTTTTTTTTCTTTTCTCCATCCAACATACAAATCACCAAACTTGTATGATGCATGCATGGCATGCATGTTCCATGAACAAAATATCACAAAAAAGAAAAAAAAAAACAAGAAAATCCCCAATTTCTTAACACTCTTCTCTAGCCTTCCCAAGAGAGAAAAATAAAAATTTCCCTTCTCTTTTATCAGAAAATTAAATTAACCATAATATATATTATTTACTCCACTCATATAAATATATATATATATATATATATCTGATTAATATTAATTGATCAATCACATACCATAACGAACATCAGTAGTAAATTTGTTCTTGATCCACTTGAAACTGTTTCTTACACTAGATTTAAGCTTTCCTTCCATGGTAAACACATTATAAGATGCTATTCTCTTCTTTCTTTTTAGCTCTGGATCGTTGGATGATGCGAACCCATTTCCCTTGTGGTATGGCCCGTTGAAGCTATAAGAATTCGACCCGAATTCGCCTGAAAAAGATGACGAGTATTCTGGGTATGACTTGCTCTTCTCCATGATCTCTGTGTGTATGATCACCAAAACAATCTTAATAACTTTAAAAACTTGTTCTTTGTTTCGTACCTAATTGACAAATTTTTATTGCTCTATTTATAATGTGGGGGTCACGTATTCATATCTTATAGGAACATTGGATATGTTATGTTCACATGCACGTCAATATAATTGGATTGGACAGAGAATGGATGGTGCTGATTTTGGGACATTTTACAATATTTTTGAAATTGAACCGATCAGTAAATCGATTTAATACATTAAATATTTTGTTAGATGAGCGGTTGAGAGTGTGTTTAGGGTTTGGATTCTTAATTATTAATTTAAAATATTTAGTCAACTTGATATTTAAAATAATGTTTCAAATTGATTATTAAATTGAATCACAATGACTTAATTAAATAGATCCAAATAATAAAATTAAATCGTATCAAATTAAATTGAATTTTTGTTTAACTAGTTCGACCGATTGAACCAGAACCAGCCGCTCCGGTTTAGAGAAGGGGGTACATCATGATCCAGTGTGGTGGCAGACCATGTGGAGATGTTGGCAGGATTCAATTGGTATGATTAGTGTGTTGTTAAGGGGGGAATCATGAGAACCAGTGGTGGTGGTGAGTGGTGAGTGGGGCCTAGGTGTACAAAGATGCCATCATCAGTGATGGTAGAAAGGGGTTCACGTGGTGATAAGGGACCACTAAATTACTCAATTGGGTGGGGGCCCAGATGAGGATGTTTAGGCTTTAAACAAGATAAGTATATTAAAAAATGTTCATGTTTTATGCAAGAAAGAAGGAGAAATGAGTCCTAAAAAATAAGGTATAGTCTTTAGTCAATAGGCCAATAGCCCATATGTTGCCTTTATAAAAGCAAATATAATCAATCATCTTCTTCTTTATGCTAATGTTGGGGGGGGGTGTTAGTGCTTTGTGGGCCTTTTGTGTTTTTATGGGGCTTTCCACTTCATAATTATCTTTACTACATTAATGTTGAGTAACAATCATAATATCAACACCTTCATATTAATAACTTAATAATTGATTATTTATCTCATATTATAAAAAAAATAAAAAATATTTAATATTTTCTTTCTAAAAAAAATAGAAAAAACAATCATATTAAGAATGATAGTATTTGTAATTCTTTTGTACACAAGGGATTTTTATTTTTATTTTTATTATTATTATTTTAGCATCTTAAAATTTAATTCATTGAATGCAAGTTTAAAGGAAAATGGGCTCTTATTTTTTATTTTTTGGTGAGAATAAAATATTTATTCAATTACAAATAAGATTCATTGCAAAACACATATGTAGGTATTAGTTCTTCATTGGTCAACCTTAAGCTTATACAAAATAAGAGAGAAATAAACTATTAAGTTTTGGCATTAGTACTTTCTATTTAAATATTCAATAATATTTTTGAATTAATTTACAATTCTATCAAAATTAGGTAATATAAAATTAATATCACATTAACAATTTTTTAAATAAAATTTTACTATGACAAAAAAAGATAAAAACATATAAACATTTATAATTTCAAGCATATTATAAATGTAACAAATAAAAAAATTTGGTTTCATATAATGAATTATTTTACACCATAATATACTATTCAAAAATAACTTTCATCATATTAGTTAACATGGTGCTAAAACAATACTAATTGAAACTTTATGTTAATACTAAAAGGACACCAAAAAAAAAAAAAAATATATATATATATATATATATATATATATATATATATATATTGTTCCTCTAAAGAGCTAAATCATAGAGTACATTTTTAAACTTTTTCTCTAAATAGTATTCTCATTGAAATAATTTTCTATATTATAATTGAGATTTCAATAATTATAGCCCTTATACTTTTGTACCAAAAAGGAAAAATCTTTTGAACAATCTTAAAAGATCCATTCAAATAATTTTGAGTACTATATATTTATTATAAATATGATTGTACGATCTCTTGTTGAGACCAAATACCTCTCTCTCTATCTCTTTCTTTTTTTTTTTTTTTTTTTTTTTTTTTTTTATAATTTATATATCAATAATAATAATATATAAAGAAGGGTATTGGTATCCTTATAGCTTCCTAGAAGAATATTATTTTCATAATTGAAAGCAAAAATTGATATCATTATTTTATTTGATTTAATTCTATTAATAAAAAAATTAAATTGATAATATTTTTTTTAATGATATATGATATTGAATGTTTTTAATCATTCAACATTTGATTAAGTGGTAATATAAGTTTAAAATTTTTTTGAATTTAAATTTCAATCGAAATCCGATTTATAAAATTTAAATTTCGATTGAAATCAAATTTATTAAAAAAAAATTATATATTCTTTAAGTGCAATATTATAAGCTAAGATCTTCAATTTGATAAAATTATATTAATTAATTCGAGATTATAAATCTATAGCAACTCACATTATGATTTAGAAATTCATAAAAGAGCTAAAAATTCATGGCACGGGCAGTGAAAAGAATTTGGAATGGTATGTGATGCTTATCCCTTAAATTGGTATAATGTTCACAAAAAAATGTAAAAATGGGCCATTCAAAATCCAAGTCCACTAGAATTTTGATTCTTATGTTTTGGGGGGGGCAATCCAACTAAATTACATCCAAAAGATAAACATTTTTCATGCAAAAGACAATACAAATAGAACCAAATTAACTTATCTTATAAAAAAAAAATAAATAAAAAGAGATTGTTCTATTTGTTGTCACTAAGCAAACACCATTATGACATTTGTGGCATGAGAAGCATTTTTTGCCTAGCTTTAGCAAATTGGCATGCATGCATTTTCAAAAAGAACTTCCCTAGATTATAATTACTATTACTTATGATTTAATGGTTCTAGTATTCTAGGAATTAATTGACTATGATCATCGCTTTTCTAATTCATTAATTGGTTGCTATAATAGTTGCATGCAAAATATAATCATAATATTCCCCACATAAGATCTTGGAAATTTAAGTAGCTCCTTTTAAAAATAAAATTTAAAAAAAAAAAAAAAAAAAAAAAAAAAGAAGGCGGCAATGCCTTGATAGAATATAGGAAAATTGAGTGTTAGTTTTTATCTAAATACATGTAAGTATATATATGTGTATGTGAAAAAGACAATATATTTATTTTAAATTTAACATTATCAATAGTACCAATTACGGAGCTAGGGGAGAGCCGAGGGATTATGGCTCTCCTAATCTCTAAAATATAACAAATTTTAAGTGTAAAATTATAAAAATTTAGTCATATATTATATTTATCCCCTTATTTTAATAATTTTTTTTTAAAATATATAAAAATTGGCTTAATTATATATATCACCTTAATGTAAATTATGATCTAAGAAATTTAGCTCTCATGAAAAAATTTCTGACTCCGTCACTAAATAGTGCAATTATATAGTTACACATTAATTTACTTTAATTTTCACAATTTTTCTTATATTTTAAATTTATTCATTTGGTTATAATTTGTATTTTGTAATAAAGTGTAGTTCCTTATTCCTATATTTTAGGTGAAAGCACTTTATATATGGACTTTTTTTTTAGAGAAACTTTATATATAGACATTAAAAATTTAAAATTGAAAGAAATTTATTATTAATATTATAAAAGTAATTTTAAAAACTATAAAAAACAATTAGAGATGTTATATTAACTAATTATATTATATTAATTAACAAATTAGATTATAAAGTAAACAATTTTTGCGGGCAAACATCTAATTAACGTGTCAGAATAACTTTTTTTTTTTTTCCATTCCAAATAAAAAAAAAAAGCCACAATCAAATTTAGCTAAATCTTATCCATTTTTTTTTCAATTAATAGTTTGCTTAAATATATATTAAACATATTAAAGTGGGTGTGAGATATATTCCACATTAATTAATTATAAGAATTATAAATAACTTATAATAAGAAAGGTAATCCAATTTAATAACTTAGATCATTTTTGTATTATAAACTCAATTTATTATACACCTATTACTTTATGTTAACTTTGGCTTGACCTTACCTTAACTTCTAAAATCCAGAAACTTTTGACAATGAACAATTATTTTACTTTTGATATCTTATACTATATGATTTTATAATAATTATGAATTTGATTATATTTTTAAGTTGTAACATATATATATCAATAGATCGAAAAAAAAATTATATTTAAATAATTAATTAGGTTTTTAAATAGGCATTTTTCATTTTGCTAATTGTATGGTGTGACTTCTTTTTTATCCCTTCTCTCTTTAGTTGTTGTGATTTGTGAAGATTACTCTTTTCCTCTTAGAGAGTTCAATTTACTGAAATCCTTTTTGTAAGTTTGGGCTCTTTAGCCCTTGTGAAATGAAACACAAAAAAAGGTCTTTTTTTTTTTTTTTTTTTTTTTTTAATGTTTGTTTATATAATTTATTGGAAAAAATCAGCTTTTCTTTAGAGACCTTTTTAATGCAATTCCACTCTTTATCATTGGTGGAGCCAACACTTTTTTTTTTTTTTTTTTAAATTATTATTTAACCCTTGTAATATAATGAAATATATTAGTTAGAACCTATATTTTCAAAAATTAATTTAATAGTATATGTATTTTCATTTTGTCGTACCCATTAGCAAAGCACTGAAAACAATATTAGTTCTAAATTGCATTGATAATTCCGTTAAAATCTCAAGTATAGATTCAGATTAATTGTAACAGAGCAGACAAGGATTGATCATACCATGTGAACTGAAAGCTTAGCCCATGTTCAGAGGGGAACAAATTAAGAGCTAGCCGTGACAAAAATGAAAGAAATTGCTATATAATCAAAAATCAAATTGCACATCGCAATAGACCTAATGGCGAGCCAAACCACGGGTCAGTGAAAGAAATTATATGTCGAACAGACTGTAGCTTTGAAAATTTTGACAATTTCAAAACTCAAGCCCGATCTTAAACAGGTCTACATCGCAATGGCATTATTTCCTCAAATTTCCAAAGAACAGGGCTATTCTATATTTTGTGTCTATTTGGACTATTCTTTGGACACATAATAAGCACAAATTTAAATTCAGGGGCAGGCGCAACCAAGTTTATTTTATTGAACCTAACCAAATGGGCATATATTTTAGGGACAAAGCTCAAATAAGTCCCTAATGTTTATGGTGAGGAATGAATTGGCCCCTCAACTAATTTTTTGTCAAATTAAACACAAAATCTACTAAAATTGAATGTATTGGCCCCTCATTAAACAAAAGGAATGAATGTCATGATATCAATTGTATAAGACCATATTTCTTCTTGATTCAAAAAAAAAAAAAAAAAAAAACCACATTTCTTCTAAGCCATCAACAATAAAATAGTCAAAAATAATAACCGAGACACCAAAACAATAACATATCCCCTTTTTATCTTTTTCTTCAACCTTTCACTTTCCATAAGATTATAATTCTTCAAACTCTTCAACTCTACTCATAACTCATCAATCTCCTCATCAAGATCACCAGTTGGCATCATATCTTTTGTAATAGCCTTCAACTCTACCCATATATTATTCTATAAATTTTATAAGTTATAACATGGATGTTACAAGCTTGTTAGGATTTCTGTTTTGTTTAATAGGAAATTAAGAGGAAAGAAAAAAACAAATAGCAAAGGAAAGAGAAAAATGTTACCGTTGCAAGGGATCCACCATCATTGCCAACTCATTGTTGTCAGTTCCAATTCAGTAACACGTCAGCGCGTATTAATAGTACAATTCACTGTTCATTCCTTCCGTTTAATGAGGGGTCAATACATTTAATTTTTGCATATTTCGTGTTTAACTAGAAAACTACCCACGCGATGCTGCGAGTTTAATATTAAGTTATGTATTGAAATTAATCAATGCACAAAGTTAATTATATTAGTGTTATTTTATGGCATAGATAGGAGTAAATTATAAAAAATTTAAAACATGAATGAAAAAGAGAGCAACTATGCATGTATTAAAAT
>CATKHJ010128456.1:0-11071 GCA_949750685.1 Vernicia montana | reverse complement strand
CCTTTTTCTTTATTCTTTGTTTCTACATTACACATATTAATTTTCATTATTTTGGAACAATCATTCTCAATAAAAATCTATTCTTTTTAACATGATTTATATATATTAATTTCCCATTATATCATTAATTTATTTTACTATGCCCAATTTGGGAAAAAGTCTATAAGTTACTAATTTTTCAAATTAATTTCTAAATTATTCAATTGAAATTCAATTGGAATTATTCTCATGCTCAATTTAATTTTAACTATTTTAGTTTTAATTTTTTAAAGTTAACCAAATCTTGAACTAAGAAAAATTACATTCTCATCACTTAAATTCCAATTGAGATCTCATCCATCCAATTAGCATCTAATTCAACCTAAATCATCAATTAATTGTATGAATATCAATTCCAAGCCCAATTCTTCTTCTTGGCCGAACCCTACTTGTCCATTTCCTCCAACTTTTGCTTCAATTTTTCTCAAATTGAAATTCAATTAAATCATTTAGGATATATTTAATCAATTATACTTCATCAATTTCATTTAATTATATTTAGGTACAAAAACCCCAATTTATTCAACTTTAGAAATTGGAAATTTTTCTATCATTTATTCAATCTTAAAATTGATTCAAGTATTATCTAATTGATATCTTGGAAAGTCTATTTCATCAATAAAATTACAAAAGTAATATCAATTTCCTAACTTCCTCATGATTAAACTAATATGGATTTTTTTCCCCTAATTCTCATTCTTGCTCAATTCTTTCAATTTCTACAAAATTTATCATCATTCTACACTTCATTATCATAATTAGTATTTTAATTGAACAAACAAAACCTCCTTCCCTACAATCAATTATTGGCCAAACCCAAGAGTAAGAAAAGAAGAGAAATTTTTGCAACTCCATCAATTCACACACTCCTAAATACACTAGAAATAAAATTCAAGCTTAGATTTAGAGATTACCTAAAAAAAACTTGAATCCTTGTTGGTGATCTTGGGGCGGCCGAATGGTTTTACTAGAAGAGAGGAAATGGTGTCTTCAAATGGTGTTTGGATGATATGAATGAGATAACACTTGGAAATTTCTAATTTTATGGCTAAGTCATCATAAATGGGTGGTTAGGATTCCACTTCTTTGATCCAATATCTATCATAATTAATCTTATTTTTAAATTACTAATATATCTATTTAGTTAAATATTTATTCATGATTTTTAATTTAACTCGTGTCAAAATTGACTTTTAAAGAAATATGGGTCCCATCTCAAATTCTATCTTCCAACTTTATCTTTTAATTCAATTACAACAATTTTCCCTTCTTACACCATAACATGGCCGGCTCCCATTTGCAATCTATAGCCCAATATATACATGTTCTATGTTTAGTAAATTTATTACATAAAATGAATGGTTATTTAACCACAACTTTTGTTTTCCTCTTTACATTAGTTCTCTAAGCATACCAATATCAATTTTATTTATTTATATACTTCTAGTGCTTAATAATTAACTCCCATTATCACATAATAAACCTGTGAAAATTATCACAATTAAATAATTTAATAACTTAATTTAGTCTCCAAACACTAGACTCTACCTAGGTTATTACAATAACATTGTTATGAATTCATATATATCATAATATCACATAAGTATAATTAAATTAAATGCAAAAATTTTATTTGCATTTCACCGGGTCTTATTTGAGTTCCTATTGATTTCGTTATCTCTACAATCATTCAATTTGGCTTCCAATATCATTACTGTTCACACTAAGAACTGATGGAGTCTAGGATATTACATTATAAATTCTTAATTAGCCATTTGCTAATTGTTATCTTTTATGATAATCATGTATCATTATTTGTCTATGAGCAAGAGAATTGTTATTGAACCTTATGAGTTATTAATTAACCATTTGCTAATTAATATTATTTATGAGAACCCCAATTATTTTATCTATATGTGATAATCTTAATGGTATAGAAATCTCCTACTAATGTAGGTAATCATTAGACTTTGTGCACATTATAATCCGATGGATAGGGTATAATATCCTACCCCTATCTAGGAAGGGTAAATTGTCCTAGACGTGAAATCTGATCCATTTCATGTATTACGAGAAAGAGTATGTTAATTATACCTCTACTCTTTTTACGAGGAAGAATATGTCCAACCGGCCTTTATTCTTTATTATGAGAGGAATATGCTAATAAAGTGCATCTATTCCTAATATATTACGAGCTTGATTTCTATATCTATCTATTATGAGTTATGATTTCTTTCATGAGCTATATACATGATTATTCTTGTATAGCATGAGTTATTGATTATTACGAGTATATGAGCCTCATTTGCTATATTGTAAATTATTTGTCAAGTATGAGCCCTACCATCTTTGTGAGCTAGCCTTGAGTGACCTAGCCTCACAAGTATGGTAGTATATTCTTTATTCACTGTTTTATCTCATTAGTGATTCCATTTTTCAGGAGATTAGAAGGTCATCAGCTCGGTTCTTCAGGCATTTTTCTCCCTAAAGAACCATCTTGATAAATGTAATTTCTCCATTTATTATATATGTATTTGAGACATTGTAGTTGCTCTATGTACGTAAGAGAGAGCTATTCTTTTGGCCTTTATGACAATTATGGATGATTTATATATATTATTTTATGAGAATTATAAGTTTATAAGATTACAAGTGTATGTATAAGCATACGATATGATGAGATAAATGTGTATGTGTGTATGAGTTCAGGATTTGATCTTTGAATGAGTATGAGTTATTCTAGATGATATGTTATTCATATGATGAAAAGAGTTGTACGAGTTTTCGGTGGCCTTATGCCTACCCATGCTCTAGGACCGTCACAATTGCGAAGTTGGGCTGTGACACATAGTCTTAGTGAACTCCCTAATGAAAACTGATATTGCCACTTCTGTGGAGATCAGGTCCTCTTTAGCTAGGGAATATAGCATTCTGAGTGGCATTATGTTTACTACCGATCTATTGTCTATTAGAACCCTAGTGATAGGTTTTCTATTGACATGTTTCTTAACATACATTGATTTTATATGCTGAGTCATCTGAATTGATGGTTTTTCAAAAATCCCCTTCTTAGGCGGGTGAGGATTAGGTTCTTGAATTGTCACCCTATTGTACAAATCTTCCTCCTTAGGGAAAGTTGCCCCCCGAGTATTAAGAATTTGGATTTCAATGACATCATTTTTTACAGGTTTGGATTGAAAACTAGCAGACAGTACCACTGTCGTAGCAGCACATCCATAAGAAATAGGTACACTCCCTACCATCTGATTTCACATCATCCCAACCTATTGCAACAATAGACTCCATAGGTATATCAACACTAAGAAGTTTAGAGTAAAATACTTTGGAATCAAATTTACCAGATGGTTTCCTAATAGATCTTTATCAGAACTCTCAGAGTCCTTAGTCATTTTTTTCTTGCATCTACTCATGTTGACTTCCTTAAGAGGAAAGTCCTATGGATTGGCCTGTATTCTGACCTCATCCCTTTGTCTTTACAGCCTGCATTTTTGAGTCCTAGTGAGTGGCTTAGGGAATTTCTTGTGTTCTATACTTTGCCACTGGTGATTTAGTTCCACGACAAGTGAAACAATGAACCGAGACTGGTTCCTATGGAATTTGTATTGGTAAGTCACTCCTAGTAATTTTTCTGATATCTTATCTCTCATGTGAGATGACTTTGCTTTAGGAATCCACAGTTTGGAACTTTTCTCCCTAAAGACCTTCTATGAACTTTTGTCTTTCCGCTTGTCATCAGAAATCACTAGGAACTTGCGATCAATAACCACAAAATTAACAGTGGCCACTGGTGGATTGATGATCATGGAATTCTCCTTCTCAAGGAATTTAAGCATGTTTGTTGACCCTATCCGCTTCAATGTCCACAGGAATTTGCTCTTTAGGGATTTGTAATGGAACAATAGGCTGTGGAATCCTATTGATTGCTAGTGCCAAGTTCACTAGCCCTTTTCCATTGAAACATGCATCGTTTTCATACACAGTAAGATAGTTAATGGGGTTAGTGTTAGCATACAACTGTTGTGGTAAAACTTGCCTTGGACAGCCAACAGGCACAGTCCTTGGTTCCTCCCTCTTGTGAAGAGGTAGATAGCGTTCTTAAAAGCAGTGAGAATCACCAGCCTATTGTTGAGCAAAAGATTGCCCCCCGATTTCTTCTGAGGGCTGCCTAGTAGGCTTATGGACTGTAACCTGTCTAGGGCTTTGTGGTGGAGTGAACATGCTCCTAAATGTTTGATGAAGTACTTCTTGATTTCTAGTCCATGCCTTAAGCATTAATTTAGTTTGTTTGTTCATTTCGTCACATAATATTTGTAGATTATTAGGAGTAATGACAAAATCAACAGGTTGAGAAACATTACCTTGATTTCCAACAGTATGAACCATTGGAATTTTTGGATCTAGAATGTTATCTTGATGACCTGGCTGTGGAACAGCCAACCCATGCTAAATTTGTTCCACAAGCTGTGGAACGAGTCCTTCCTGCACTGCTGTTGCAGTGTCATCCTACGGCTCCTGAGAACCAGTAACGACGTCTTTTCCAGAATTTCTTGTTTTTGTTGCCATTAGAGTGTGTCCCACTGGGCATGCCAAAATTATTGTTGGTTCTAATTTTGGCTTAAAGGTAGAATGGTAATTTACGGACGTACCACGTGCGAATGAAGGTGCACGAGCCTATGGATTGTACTGTTCTGACTTCTAATCAATTGATTGTGGATACCCAAATTTTCTTACCACAATACGTTTAGACTCTCAGTAGCAATTAATTGAAACGCAATAGTAAAACTCTGGAATAAAATGAACTTTATTAATTAAAAGCAGTAATTACAGTAAGCGTAGAAAACTTGAAGGCTGAAGGTTGAAGAAAATAGGTTTTTCCCTTTGGGGCTGTTGAGTGTATGATTGGATGAGATTTGCACCGTAGGTTACACTTAGTTTAAATACTCCTTATGAAATAACCGCTCCACTAGTGCTATAGTTCAATAATTGCTGCTTCAATTCCCTAAAATGACTCAACTGTTAATAACCTACGACAATTGCTGATGACGTTCTTTAGAATTCTCCATAGCTCTCCAGAATATTGACCGTCTCTTGACTGTTGAATTTGGTCTATAGACACATAGTCCTTTGTTGCTCTTTTGGGCTTGATTCATTAATAGCCATTTTTAATAGATCTAACCCATTAAAAAATTATGGTGCAAACATATAATAATACACAGGTTAGATAATAAGAGGTATTATTATTGGCTTTTCACAAGATAAAAAAAATAGACGTATATAAGAATTATACTCGTGAATATTGTTTTTTTTTTTTTGAATAATATTCACATGTTGATTGAGTGTATGGTGAGAATATATATTTATGTAATGTATTGTAGATAAGAATTTTCCCAATCCTTTTATTGCAAATGTTTCTCCAAAGAGCCAAATTCCAACAATCTAGCCAACCTAAACTTGTAGTTACATTTACAAAATAAGTCTTAAGCTAAGCAAAACCTTTAGTCAACCTAAACTTCCCTCTTCTGCCAACCACCGCAAGCTTAAGCTCTGTCTCCAACACCGAATTCGCCTTTAGTGAAACCAAAATCGAAGAACGCTACTAATGACAACAAATCTTGACCAGTTGATACGTAGAGCCCTTGTGCATTACCATTGACTTCAGATCTGGGTTTTGGACCAACTGTTAGAAGATCATCGATGGCGTATACGTTGCCAAATGGGGCTAGCGACACGTCGCTTATATTAGCATGAGCTACTAACAGCACTAGGGTATTTGTCACTGAGGGTCCTATAAGAAAATCAGCTTATTTATCACAATAAAGGTTAATTTTGTCATAATATATTTTTAGTGACGAATTTAACTTGTCATTAGGTTGGTAATAATAAACTTGTCTTAATAAGTATGTTGTGACAAAATAGAATTTTTTCACTGTAAAATAGAATATATTGTGACAAAGTAACTTTATGACATTAACTAATTTGTTGTGACAAATTATGTGAAAATAAATAAAATAAAAAAATTCCACAAGAAGTATCATTTTATCACCATATAATGAGTTTTATAGTGACAAAATGAATTTATTAAAAAATTTATTTTATTTTGTCATTATTCGATTTGAGATACTTTTTCCAACATCACAAATTTATTAATATATATATTTTTTGAGATTCATTGGTAATTTAATTATTGATAATTAAAAACATTAATAGAAATATAATAAAATCAATAGTACTCAGAAGAAAGACCTTAAATAAAAGAATATATAATTTTTATTAGATATTTTTAATACATCAGTTACTTGTATTATATTTTTACACCAAATGATAAAAATAAAACATTATGCGCTAATTGTAATTTTACATGTAGTAAAAGAGAATAAAATAAAAGAATTTTAAAATTGGCACCAACTTTCCCATGATCAAACCTAACAAGTGACCATTATCATTGAATATTTTGAGTCTATTTACTAGTTAGATCGTGAATATGATGTCTCTTGCAATAAGAAAAATAAAACAAAAAGTTAGCGAAAGAAAATTATAAGTGTAAACCAAAACAAATTCAAAAGAGATGTATTAAAAAACAATCACAAGTCCGCAAAAATAATAAATTAAAAAAATAAAAAAACCATATATTATAAAACATCTAAAATGACAAAAAAAAAAAAAAAAAAAAGGAGATTAAAACATCAGATAAAAAAATTAAAAATTAAAAATTGAAAAATGGTAGATTGAAACCAAACAAAATGGATAAATTAAAAAGAAGAAAAAAAATTATCCCTTAAATAAATGAAAATTCGCACATTAAAAGAAAAATTGACATTAAGGAAAAATTAAAAATTGTACTAACTCAAAATTTTTATAGAGGAATAACATAAACTTGTGACTTGAATCGTGTTCTTAATTTTTTATAATTTTATAATCTTAATTGTATTGGTAATAGTGAGTTGTGTTTTAGACTTTAGTGGAGCAATCTAATAGGAGATAAGGAGAAGTGAATGAGATATTGAGAGTGAGTTGATAATAAGGGGAGCGGCGGCTGAGTTTAGATTTTAGGGTTTTATTTGATTGGTTATTAAAAAATAAAAAGTTAAAATTTAAGATTAACTGTGTGCTTTTAATTTATATAATTGTTAATAACATATTTAGAGAAAAATAATAATAAGTTAAATAGATTTGGTTTAATCGTAAAAAATGTATAAATTTTATAGGTATATTTTTACATTTTTTTTCTTGAATATATATATTATTCCACATATTAATTATATATATATTAATATTTTCTATTAATATTTTTTAAGAGATTATGAGTTAACAATTAACAATATATATATATATATAAGTAATAAACTTATTACATTGCAATAAAATTATTCACTAATATAAATTACACATCTTATACTTATTATAAAATTTTGATTATATCATATGAAAATTTATTATAACATATAAATGGTTATATTTATGATTTTTTACAATAAAGTTTATTTGTTATGATAAATATTTTGATGGCAAAATTTAATTGTCATATTATACCTTCTATAAATATCGACAAAATTTGTGTTATAATATACAAAAATTTATTATAATAAATACAATTTATCATTATTATTTTCAACTAGTACTATTAAGACACTCATTAGAAAAATCCTATATCAAATACTTCAAAGTATTATGGTAATTATGTAAGTTTTTAGCTTGTCCAAACATTTTTTTTTATTTTTTTAAAGGGCTTGTCCAAACTCGTCCACCACTAAAGTAGGGTTGTAATCAAACCGAATCGAGCCGAGATTTAATATGTTCAGGCTTAGCTTAATATTTTTTTTTTCAAACTCGAACTTTGAATCGAGTTTGAAAATCATGTTTCAGTTTGGCTCGTTTAAATTCATGCCGAACTCGAGCAAGTTGGTTAATAAATTATAATTTAGCTAAATTCGAGTTCGATTCGTTTTAAAATTCATTTATAATTTATCAAAATACTCAACTTTCTAAATATTTATTTCTAATAAAATAACTATAATAAAAATACTTAAAACTAACATAAAAATAAAAACATTCAATTAGTGGAAAAAAAAATCTAATCATAAAATATAACATTACATATATTATAAAGATATTAATTAATAAAAAATATATTTTTAAAGATTAGAATATTAGATTATATAATAAAGAAATATTAGATTATGTTAATCATAAGCATATATATTTTAGTTAAATTGAATTACCAAAAAATTTATAGGAGTATTAAAATATATTTTTTGGAGTGTCAAAATTATTAAGTTAATAATAATAATAATAATAATCAAGTTGTTCACGAGCTTATTATCAAGCCTATTAATCGAGCTTGTTCGTGAGTTTAATATCGAGTTGCTCACGAGTCTAATCAAGCCGAATTTTGTTTTGCTCAAATTTGGCTCGTTTATTAATTGAGTTTTAAAGTAAGGTTCAAGTTTGACTTATTTATAAAACAAGCCGAACGGGAACAAGCTTTTATCGAGGTGAATACCGAGTCGCTTGCGAACGGCTTGACTCATTTGCAGCCCTACACTAAAATAAAGGATAAGAAATTACTATTGAGAAAAGCTTGTTTTGTCTCAAAGTGCACCAAACACAGGACATGAAATGATTTATCTTCTTTTATCGTTCTGTCCTATGTACCAAACACAGCCTTAATTTTCTTCTTTTGGCTATGGTAAACTTTATTTGAGTTTAATTAAGCTGAGTCAAACCAATTTGGCTTGAGGCATCATATATCATATTTTATATTTTTTTTTAGTTAATATTATTGTGAAAATACATTTGGCTCTTTTTTAATTAAAAAACTAAAATTAAAAAGAATTAGCTGATTGTCACTTGTTTTACTTCTGTTCTAATAAAGACTAAGGTCCAACTATTTGTTTTTTTATAACATCATATAATTAAGGTATTAATATGATATATAGTTGGATACAGTATCAGAACATATAAAATTTTTCAAAAATAAATAAAGTATGTAATTATATCAAATATTACTAAGAAAATTCATACTCAATGTGGACAAAATTTGAATTTATGACCTAAGTCTAAGGATCACAATCAAAGCCTTATTTTTGGGCTAATTAGGGTTTAATCGTACTTAGCCCTAGTAATGCCTATATATATATGATTAAGTTTTATTTATATTGGGTGCATACATTAATCTAATCAAATAAAAATATAAGTAAAAAAAGATATTATTTTATTTTTATTGAATAAAAAATAAATAAAAAATTTATATTGATTAAAATAGCTTATCACAAAACTTATTTTGTGTATAAGATGTATATATAAAGATATGATATATGAGAAGAAGCAAACTAGGGCAAATAAAGACTAAGGTGTTTGAACAATTAATGTTGGCCACATTTCATCATGGATGGCACTCAATCAAATGTCATCAACAATTTTGCTTCTTACAAAAGAAACATGACCAATGATCTCTCACCCTTTTTTATTTTATTTTTTTTTTACCTGTGTTATTTTAAAACAATATCATTAAAACACAGTGCCCACATACACTGCTACAATTCCACTCAACACAGCTTTTTAGATGCCTTTTGCCTTTGTTCCCTTCGCAATTATGGAAGCTTTGTTCCCTTAAGCGAATTTTGTATATGGACACATAGATATCGACTACCAAGAACAAACCATCATTCGAATGATCAAATTGGTGTCCGGAATATTCAATTCGTGGTACAATAACCCACTTAAATTATACAAAGCAAATCATGAATAGAAGGAGTAAACTGGTGTCTAAGATATTAAATTAAAAATGTAATAATTAAATATCAATTTCATAATTTTTCATTAATAATAATATGTAGGTCAAAGATTCACGTACTTAAACATAGTTTAACTGTTAAATAATAAATTTAAAATTAATTTTATTTTTTTCAATAAAAATAAAATGTCAAAAATTCAATTTGATTGCCTATAAAGACGTAATACATTTTGAAATTTAATTTTGTATTCAATAGATTAAAAAATTAAATAAGTCTTATCAAAAAAAATTAAAACATCAAATTTTGACTGAATATATTGTTTTTAAAGTTGAAAAATTGTGAATTTAAATTAATCTAACAGAAATCAATTAATAAAAAGAAGAATTCAAAACAATAAAGCAAAATTAATACTTAAATAATAAATAAAATTTAATTTAGTGATATTAGTCTTATTTCAAAGATTCTCATATTGCTAATTTTAACTATTTAGTTCAATAAACAATAAAAAGAGTTAATAATTAATAATACAGGTTGTTAATTCTAACTAATTAATTAGACAATAAAAAAAATTAATAATTATTAATAGAAAGCGAAAAAGGCAAAAAAAAATAGTAAACCAGTTTAACAAGACTCATAAAAATGGAAAATACATGGCTAATCGAAACTTAAATATATTATTATTAGAAATTAACAAATATCACTATATATATATATATATAAAATAAGATCTAGTGAACTATAGTAACATTATAGCCAACAATAGCATCACCAGTAGTAATATCAAGCCAGTGCGTCTTAGCAACAGCATATCCACGAGCCAACCGGAAAATTCCAGTTCCACCGACGATGGGCATCTCACGCACCGGACTCATAGCCGAATTCTTCCCAAGAATACTAATAGAACTTCCATTGTAAATGCCATTTGTAAATGCAAAATTCATAGCCATTATAAGACACAATTCACTCTGCCCAGCTGACCCATAAAGCCCTTGTGCCCGACCCACCAACTTGGATTTGGGGTCAGGTCCTTCTGTTAATGGATCATCTGCCATCATTATAGCTCCAAAAAGAGTTGAAGATTTTTCAGTGTGAGCTGATTCTGCAACTTTAATGGCAGTTGGGTCCTTCCCACTGAGTATGTCATGGAAATAGAACTGGAGATTGGTTACTGTTTCTTTCTGGGTTTTGAGTCTTTTGTCCCAGTTGTTTTCTACATGGAAGCTTTGTGCCCATGGGATGGCTGCCACTAGAGAAATGATGAACAAAATTTGATATAA
>CATKHJ010128453.1:0-21287 GCA_949750685.1 Vernicia montana | reverse complement strand
TATAGTAATAAGAATTATATTGTTTGGTAATATATATATATATATATATATATATATATATATATATATATATATATAATTCTTTATGTTACTAATTTAATAGTTTTGGGGTATATTAAGTTTAATAGTTATAATTTTTTTTAAAAAAAATTAATAAATATAATTTGTAAAATTGTAAGGAGATTAATAATTAAATTATTTTTTCCTAAAAAAAATTAAATTATTTTATTATAACTAAATATATGATTTGAAAAAAGAATCATAAAAATATTACTTGCTATAGTGGAAAGAGTGTTAAAAAACCTTATAAAGGTCTTGTGTTTGATTCTCCATGCTTACAATTACGTTTTTAATTTTTGAAATACTTAAAAACGATCCAGCCAAATTTATTCAAATCGAACCGGCTAGTGGTCCGGTTCACTGGTTTACATAGTTGAATATTAAAGCTGTTAATTTTAAAAAAAATTAGGAAATATAAAGTGAGCTTTGGAAATCATGAAGTATTTAATGTTTTGTCTAATAGTTTTGGGAGAAATAAAAAGGAAGAAAGGAGGGAAAAATTTTCAGCATATATGGAGCCACAAAGTTGTTGTATTCCCTCCTAAAATGACAAAGGGTATATTAGTCTTTTAAGTTAATTTCTAAGATTCTAGCCACATAATTTTATCCATATTAATAATTTGAATGAATGGGTTACAATACAAATTTAAGTAAGGAGAAAACTTAAAATACACATAAATTTTAAGAATTTTTAAATATTAGAGATTTTAGAGCGAAAAATAAAAAGTCAAGAAAACTTAAAAAATATATTAATAATTTGAGTGGATCGCGTTATATATTTTAGTGAGAGCAAAATATAAAATTTATAAAAAAAAATTAAAAATTTAAAAATATTTGAATGAAAATCATGCGAACATTTCAATAATTTTTTTTTGCACTGACATTTCAATAATTTATGCGGAATCACTTTAAAATTTTTATTAGAATCACCATTTAAAATACATATAGATTAATATGATTTTTGAAAATTTTAATGGGTTGACATGATTCCATTGATTATTGAGTATAAGTTCCTTCCACCCTGACCAAGTGAATGTTTGGTAGATAAAATGTTTTTAATAATTTTTTGTTTTAGATCGTCTGGAGTTTAATAAATTACGATTTTGAGAAAATTAAACTTTAAAATTTTTTTTTTCAAATCTTGATCTATAAAAATAATTAAAAAATTTTAAAAATAAAAATAATTTAAAATATAATTTTCAAAATCGACTTCAAATTTCAATCGCAAACCAAACATAAACCGTCTGCAACTCATTGATCCGGAAACATTTTCAAACCCAGAGAATTGGTGAAGGGATAAAATAGAAGCATATGCCCAATATGGGCAATCCATCCTCGAGAGTTGAGACAATATTTCTCTTAAATTGCTTTTTGCTAACTTAGCATATTGGTTGAAGAACTTATATGTTTAAATAGGACAACTGGTATGAAATATTATGAATAATTTTTCAATTTTTTTATAATTTTATCTTATTTTTTGAAAATAAATTATTATATTACAAATTAATAAATTTATTTATAATCGTACCTCACAATCAAAATAGCTCTCTTTGTACATTTATATAAAAGAAAAATAACAAGTAAAGATAGAAAATCAAATTCTTGCATAAATATTCTCCGTATAAATATTCTCCGTAATTAAACTCTCCAATCTCAATATCTAACTTTTAAAGTTGACATTCCCAAAACTATATAAGTTTCAACATTTATAAGATGGTATCAGAGTGAAAAAATGATCCATGCACATACCCTTGTTCTATCATAATTTAGATTGAGATTTCAATTTTTCTTTCAATTTTTTGTATATTCAGGATTTAGTTTTATTTCAATTCTTGCTCCGTGGTGGGTTTCTTTCAATTGTTTTTTGATCAGTGATGGATTTTCAAATTTGTTTATTAGCCTGTGTTGAGTTTTTAATTGTATCAACCCAGTTCCCATCATAAATTTGCAAGTGTCAAAACTTAATAAAAAATTATCTTGACCCAGTTGTCACTTGAAGTGAAGTGTTAAAATATAAATTCCACATATAAATTTAACATAAGATATTGAATGAGCTTATATATAATTGAGTTCTTCAATTTCAATAGTTAGTTTTTGAGGTTGACACTCTCAAAACTATATAAGCTCCAACATTTATAAGAGTTTCAGTGAATATTCTAACACTTTAATCACTCTTAATCTATGCAATTCGGAAAAAAAATTATATAATATCTTTATCAATTGACAATTTCAACTTAATTAAAGATAATCATATTATTTATTATCGGTCTAAATTATTTTTGTTTCTATTTTCTAGAATTACTAATATTTTCTTAACTTGAAAATGATTACTATTGATAAGACATGTTTTACCTATATGTAGGGTACAATTATAAATAAATTTATCACTTTGGGGTATAATTAGCTATTTCCAAATGATATGATAAAATTATAAAAAGTTGAAAAATTAAAAGTATTTCAAATCAATTAGCCTCTAACATATATATATATATATATATATATATATATATATATATATATATATATATATATATATATATATATATAGGATCAAAGGGTAGATGTGAAATGAAAACAGAATGATTATAAACAGTATTTCTGATGTGTAAGATCCTTTACAGGCGAGCGCATAGCATACTTATGAAATGTTTAAATGTAAAATATATTTAAATTGAAAATTAAATTAAAATAAGATATATGAAAAATATTTGTACCTTTATATAAATGAACTGGTTTTACAGAGATTTGTAAAACTGAGATACAATATGGAGATAGGAGGTATGGTAATATATGTAACTGAGGGAAAATTATTACAGAGGATATATGGGAAAGATACTCAACACATGAGTTTCCTAAATAATCTCTATAGGTTTTCTCTCTAAAAAATAAACGATCCTCTGAACTAAATGAGCCTCTGCCTTATATAGAGGAGGTAGAGTGCTTCTTTAATAATTTTCTGATGGAGTTGATGGAGAGTGGTCCCCTCTTCACATGGGAAATCAGAATACATGCTGATTTACTGTGTCATCACATGGTACCGAAAGTTTGAAAAGAAATAAAGTTGTTTGTGAAGTGGCAGACAAAAATAAATTTTCTTTTGACTTTTTTTTTTTTTTTACCTTTTCTTTACAGAAAATAACTAAAATGATAAAAGTAAAATTACATAAGATAAAAATTAAAATTACATAGAATTAATAAAATGGAGGATTAATAAATGGCTGAGTATCTGTTAATTCATTATTAAGGTCAATGATAGGATCTTCAAATTCAACACTAGTCAAAGCAGCTTGGAAAGCTAAGCTGCTTTCTAATATATTTTTCATTGTAGAAATATACTCCTCATGAGTCTTAGCAGCTGCTAGGAGAGCCTGAGCATGAGACTTCTGGCTGAGGAATGTATTAACAGAAGATGGAACTGACATGAAACCATGTTGGGCCAGACAAGTATGAACTTTGTCTTTTGTAATTTTATTGGTTTGAAATGCATCCCACCATTTAACTTTGAATTTTCTGGCGAGAATACAGATTGCATCTTGATGTACATATTCGAAATACCATACACAAACCCATGGTATAAAGAACTTGGAACAGAACAGTAGAATGGGCCTGAACCTTTTCTCATATTCATTGGGATTATACATGGACTTGAACAGATCATAAAATTCTTTTACTTTTGATTGATTGTCCAGAATTTCAGGAACTGGTCCATTGAAATTCCACCATTGGATGAACCAAAAAGGTAATTTAGAAGTATTAATTTTAATATCAAAAAAGATTAACCAGGAATGGGTTCCTTTGGGATTTTGAATGCACATGGTGTTGGACCAGGCTTGTTGATAATCCCAATAGGAGAAAGTCCTACAGTGATTATAAACTGTTTTAAAGTATATTGGGAAGGCTTTTAATGAATGGAGATCTTTACCCCAGGTGGAAGGGTGAATAATATTGGAAATGGTAATGGTAATGGAAGAATAGGCGAGATCAGAATGATCCTTTGATAATTTAAAATGTTTAAATTTTGCAGAACCTGTTGATTCAAGAACTGCCTCATAATATGATTGGGTTTTTATTAAATCCTAAGATTTAAAATACCAGCTGGTTGGGAAAATTTTTCTGATTGTCACAGAGGGTTTTGATGGAAAAATCACTCTTCTATGGTCAGAATATTTTGAAATTTTATTTTTGAAATGTATTCATATTTAACTGAAGTTAATTTACTTTGTGATAAAATAATTTGAGAATTGTTATGAGAATTAGAACTGGTTTGAATAGATGTATTGATTTTTAAATCACTTGGTTTAAATAATTTTTGAGATTGGAGTTTTTGAGATGAAGAACCAATCTTTATTTTTGAAATGGGTTTAGTAATTATACCTTCAGGAGCCTTAATGGCTTGTGTCATTTGTTGAAGGGTCTGAAACACTTCAAGTGATTGAGATAGTGATTCAACCTATTGTTGAATCTGAATGGACTTTTGGACTGATTCAGCCTCTTCTTCTTCAACAGCATCTATCCATGATTTTATGGGCTTTGCTGATGAAACAGGTAAAGATGTACTTGCTACACTTGCAGAAGATGTATTGGGCTTTGGCCCAAAAGATAGTAATGTATTCAAGTTTGAATAAACTGAGGGTTTTCCCCTTCTCTTTATCTCTGGATTTTCTCACTATTATTTTCTGTCTTGAAGAAATTCACGGGTTAGAAAATCTATGATAGAATTTGTATCTCCTTTAATATACTCAATTTCAAAATCAAAAACAGAAAATATTGTTTGCCAACGGGCAAAAATTTGTTTTGATGCAATATTTTGAACATCTTTTTGCAAAATTTCTTTTGCTGATTTGCAATCAATTCTCAAAAAAAAAAATTTATTCAAAAGATCACTTTGAAATTTATTTATGCACATGACCATTGCAAGAATTTCTTTTTTAATGGTAGAATAATTCTTTTGACAGTTCTTCCAATGAGCAGATATATATTGTACTATTTTCCCCCCATTTTGAACTTGCTTCAAAATTCCACCATATCCTAACTATGAAGCATCAGTCTTAACAATTTTAGGAGCATTGGGATCAGCTAAATGCAAACAAGGAATTTCAGATACTTTTTTTTTTAATTTGTTAGACAATCTTAGTATGCTCACTAGACCATGAAACTGGATTCTTTTTTAATCTATCATGTAAGGGTTTTGCAAGACGATTTATGTTTGGACAAAAATCTAGGACATAATTTAAACTTTCTAAAAATCTTTGGAGTTGTGTTTTGTCTAGAATTTTATCTGGAAATTTACTTGCAAAAGTTAAAGGTCTCTCAATTGGTGTAATAGTTCCTTGTGTAATATAATGACCAAGAAATCTAATATGAGTTTGAAAAAGAGAAAATTTTTATTTACTGACAACCAAGACATTTGATTTTGCAACATAGAAAAATATTTTTAGATGTTTAAAATGATCATCAATTGAATTTGAGAAGATTAAAACATCATCAATATACACAATGTAGAATTTGGAATATGTA
Organism: Vernicia montana; assembly: GCA_949750685.1. Taxonomy (NCBI): domain Eukaryota; kingdom Viridiplantae; phylum Streptophyta; class Magnoliopsida; order Malpighiales; family Euphorbiaceae; genus Vernicia; species Vernicia montana. The sequence goes on along the minus strand of CATKHJ010128453.1, from coordinate 15,710 downwards.
CTAAAAATGTTATTCATAATTCTTTGAAATTCAGATAGAGAATTTTTTAATCCAAATGGCATTACATTCCATTCATACTGTCCAAATGGAACAGTAAATGCAGTTTTATATCTATCTTTAGGATGTATTTAGATTTGCCAAAATCCTGACTTCATATCAAATTTAGAAAATACAAATGCATTATGAAGTCTTTGAAGCAGATCTTTTTTGTTAGGAATTGGATATCTAATCCATTTTAATACACTGTTTAAAGGTTTGTAATTAATTACCAATCTTGGTGTGCCTCTTTCTATTTTAGAATTTTTATTCACATAAAAAGCAGAAACATGACCAGGGTGATCTGGATTTAGAAATAAGACCTTTTGATTCTAAATCTTGAATTTCTGACCTACAATGTTGCTCTAAGTCAGCATTCATTTGAATTGGTCTGGCCTTAGTTGGTATGGAACGTTCATCAAAACTTGCTTCATTAGGAAGATCAACAATATGTTGTTTTCTATTCCAAAAAGCATTTGGTAATTCAGAACAAATTTCATTTTCAATTAATTTTTGAAATTTAGAAATGTTTTCTTTTATGAAATCATTTTCTAATTGAGATTGAATTCTCTGTAATGAAACATCTTATTTTAAATGTAATAAATGAACCTGTTTTCCTTTGATTAAAGTATTAACCTCAAAATTATAGATAGAACATGCTTTTATAAGATTGAGATTTTTGACTTTTGGTTTTTCTAGAAATGGAAAAATAAATTTGGTATTTTTAGATTTAAATGATATACTGTCATCATTGACTCTGTATGGGGTAATTAAATTAATAAATAGAGCCCCCAAGATAACCATATGATGTAAGTCTTCAACTAAAACAAAAATATTTTTCATAGCAATTCCATTGTTTACTATAGAGGCTTCACATTTTCCTTTAAGTGACATTTTGGAATTATTAGCTGCAGAAAGTTTTTCTTTTGTTTTTTCATGAAAACGTTTAGGAACTATCCCTAATTTAATACAATTTAAATCAACACCTGTATCAAATAGAGCAATGGTATTAATTTTGAAATCATTGTTAAAAATTAATGTAATTTGTATAAGATATTTACGAGAAGTAACTTCTCTTAACATGAACAGAAAATCTCCAGGAAGTTTTTCAATGTTTTCCAGATTTAAAATTTCCTGGGTTTCATCTTTTTCATTTTCAAAATCAGATTATTTTTCTTCAATTTGATTTTTTAAAAGAAGTTGAATAATTTCAGAATCTTATTCTTGTTTGGACTTGAGTTCTCTTAACTCAGATTTAACAGTTTTAATTTCTTCTTGTAATTCCTGGATAGTAGTTACAGGAGTTTTGGACTTTTTTCTTCTACCTAAAATGGTTGTTAAGTCATATGTATTTATACTGGTAGAAGGCAAAACAAAATGTTTCTCAATAGGTTTATCTTCTAAAGTTTTTAGAAGTTTATCAAGACATTCTTTTGTAATATAGGATCATTTATATGTTTAATTGCTTCTAAAATAAATTCCTGATTTTTAGTAAGCATATTAATATTTTTTAATTTTGAATTATTATTTTCAGAATCAGAATTTGTTGAACTGACAAATGAGGATGAAGATGTAATAATTTCATCAATTTGTAATGAATTTTCATCTTGAGAATAATCTGAAGAAGATGAACTAGAGCTTTCAATTAGAAGATTTGCTATCTTATTCATAACTTCTTCTTCTAAATTTAACTCTTGGATTCTTGTATTTAATTTACAAAATCTTGATGTATGTCATTTCTTACCACATTTAAAACATATAATTTCCTTTAAGTTCAGGTTGGTTTTAGGTTTAGAACTGGAACTTGACTTTCTGTAGGATTTTTTAGATTTATAATGTGGTTTAGAAGATGAAGGTTTTTTGTAATAAGCATCATTTGATTTTTTATGATAAGTTTCATTTCTAGGTTTAGAATGATACTTATAAGATTTACTGGATTTCCTATATGGTTTCTTGTTACATTGACCATTATAGGAAGTAGATGGATTCTTATATGGGTCAAATTGTTGACAAAAACTATCAAGTTCTTGTCTAGTCTTTTTCATTTCCCATTTAAGATGTTTTTGTAATTTTAAGTTTTGACAAATTTTTAAACCTTCTTTTTGGGTTAAGCTGATTAGCTCACCATAGGTTAATCTATCATATGGAATTGGGTAACTAAATGTTTGCTTAATTGTATTTCTAACTCTTTCTCCTAACAAGATTGGTAATCCTGCAAGAAATTTTTCCTTTTAGAAAGGTTGGTTAGAATCTTCTCTAAGCATTACTTTGATTAAAAATATATTTTTATAAGTTTGAAATTCACTGAGTTTTTTACATCTAAGATTACTGAGTAATTCAACATTTTTATCTTTAAGATGTGAAAGGTCTCCAATGAAATGTAATGAAATAGTAAGAATTAATGTAGCAACAACATCTTGAATTCTATTTCCTTCTTCATCAAAGATGGGAGTTCCATTGTCAAAAGTTTGTGTAGAATTTAAGATTTCTAACTGTTGTTGGGGTGTTAGGTGAAAATCCCACCATCCCTTTAATTGACCTGAGAATCCTGCAATCATGAGCTCTGCAATAGCTCTGTCAAGAGTCCATGTTTGTGTTTTATATGCATTTACAACCATTGTCATTTGTTGTAATAGACTTAGAATATTGTAGTCTGTCATTCCATCTAAGTTCCATTCATAGATGGAAGAGGCATTGAACTTAAACTGTATTAGAATATTTGGTTTATGTTATGTGCCTAAATCAGGAGCTGTAATTCTTGGAATATTTGTTTGCCAATGTAATTTATTTACTTGTGTATTATGATATGGACTTGAAACTTCTTCATCAGTTTCCTGTTGAAGATTTCTATTTAATACACTAACATTTTTTGAATTTTCAGGAGTGTTAGGCACAACCTGTCTAGAGGTTCCTGAGGAAGATGAGTCAATCTTGCTCAGTTGGTCTCTAATGGCTTTAATGAATTCAGGTTGATGACTCTGTATGTCTTGTTGACTTGACTTGGAAATTTGAAAAGGCTTAAACATTGGATTTTTAAGCTTTTTCTCTGTTTTGGAAGTCTATTATGTTTTAAGTTTATTTTACATCTGTCCATATTATAAGTATGATATGTGCTTGCCTGTAAAGGATCTTGCACATCAGAAATAAACTTTCTATGATAATCATTTCATATATACCCTCTGATCCTGTCGGTGTATGGTATCAGAGCCGCAGGGGAAGAAGGAAAACAGATAAGGCGCTTACCATTCTACCAAAAGTCTAAGCTTGTGGTAGAGGCGCTACTTTGATTTTATAAGGTAGCAAAGATATTTTCCCGATAACGTCTCCACGTAGGTGCCGCATCCAGTGGGTGGCCACGTACTCAAAGGTTGGGTCCCACACAGGGTCCCATGGCATTTTCACATATCTCCTTTTTTTCCTTCCTCCCCCGCGGCTCGAACCTGGGTTGGCTCTGATACCAGATAAGGCAATTACCATTCTACCAAAAGCCTAATTTTGTGGTAGAGGCGCTACTTTAATCTTATAAGGTAGCCATGATACTTTCCCAGTAATGTCTCCACGTTAGGTGCCGCATCCAGTGGGTGGCCACGTACTCAAGGGTTGGGTTCCACACAGGGTCCCATGGTATTTTTGCATATCTCCCTTTTTTCTATATATATTATTAATTAAAATATATATATTTTTATTAAAATAAAAAAAAACAGTCAAACCGAACTAAACTTTTTCAGTTCGATTTGATTTTATATAAATTTCGATTTCAGTTCAGTTTAAGTAAAATGTAGGTTTGGTTATTTTAATTATTTTAGTTTGATTCAATTTCAAATCGAACTGACCGAATGCTCAACCCTATATATAACCGATGACAAAATAGCTTTAAAAAAACTCAAGTGAAGAATTTTTTTTTATGCATATTTTATATTATATTATATGCATCAAGTTCAATTAACCGTACAACTTTCTTTATTTAAAGAAAGATTTTCAACTAATTTCTTATGTTCTAATCTTCACTCAATATTAAAATGAGTGTATTTAAATTTATTATTACAATTAACCAGTGTTTTAAAAATTAGATCAGTGATTGAATCGATCAGATCATTGATTCATAGTTTGACCGATTTTGTTCGTCAATTTGATTGGCTCTTTTTATTTTATTTTTAATTTTTTTTTATGTCAAAACAACATCATTTTAATAGATTCAATTTTTTAAGTAATCAGACCAAATCAATAACCGATTTTCAATTTAATCAATCCGACTAGTCAGTCCGGTTCGATTTTTAAAACACTGCAATTAACAACCTTCTTTTCTTAAACAAATTTCTTTCAATTTATTATAGCAATTAACATTTTCTATTTTCTATTTTAATCTTTTTGTACAATTTTACAAGATGAAGACAAATTCAATAATTCATGTTTTACCGTATGATATTCTAATAGAAATATCAATCAATAAAATATATATTATTTAATTTTTATATAAAATTTTAATTTTATTTCTAACTCTTTGTTTTTATATATATATATTTTTATGTTTTTGTATACTTAATTATACAGTTGCAAAACATTCTATTATGTAACAAAAGAATGTAAAATTTTGAATGAAATATGAAAATTAAAATTGCGGGCAATTAAAGCGCATCTATATCTTCTTTTATGGCGAACTACAAAGAATTCAACAATTACTTTCTACACATTAAAAAATGCAGAGAATTCATTTTAAAAAAATTTGTAGAGAATTCACCACTTCTACCTTTAATTTTTCGGAATGAAAATGTAGAATAATTGAGTTGAAGAATTGAAGAAATTGACTATATTCTATCAATATTTATTCTATTTTGTTACTATTTTATTATTAAATTTATTTATTGATTTTACTATTACTAATTCATTCATTAATAATATCATTATAGTTATGATTTTATATAATTCTGAAATAAATTAATAAATATATGAAATTTATATTTAAAATTCATTAAATTTTAAAAAAGAAATACAATTCGCACGAGACTAGTTAAATTTAAAGTTTAAGCAAATGCAAAATAAATCTATTTTCTGCTTAAATTAAATTAACAATAAGGATGCCCAAAATTTGGACTTTATTAGGTGTTTTTATTAGAATTTTTTTTAATATTATAATATACCATATTAAATCATTAAACTTATAAACTTTATTTTATGAGAGATTCCAAAAATAACATTCTATGTATTTTTTATTCATTAGGTACTAATATGGTGTATTAGTATTAACATTTTTAGTAACCATAAATTCATACTTAACTAGATTTATTCAATGAAAAAAAAAAAGTGTTGATTTAGAAAATGATAAAATTTTCTAATGTTGTCCACTTAATTATCACAAATTGAAATTTATAGTATGGACTCACCAACATATGATTGCAATAACCTTATACTTTTATTTCAAGTAAATATAATTCATCCAAAGGACAATACCCATTAAAGTTTTTGATTGATAATAAGTAAAATAAAATTGGCTCTAAAATATATGAAATAATAATGACAATCATAACAAACAAAAAGAACACACAAAATTCATCAAATGCTGACATGGCAATATCCTATTGGTCCAATAAAGAGCACAGGTCAACGGACCCTACAAAAGCCCAAGTGGGGAAGAGCGCATTGGAGCGCAATTAGAACCTCCACAGGAAAAAAGAGTAAACCAAAAGCAAAATTATAAACCCAAAACCCAAACTCTTAAAACATAAGGGTAACTTACTATTTAATTTTGAAATTTATCTTAATTGATGAACGTGTCCCTATATTTTAAAAAACTAACCAATTAAGCCTTAGTTTTAATTTCATCAACATTATCCGTCCAATTTCACATTTAATTACATGTAAAAAGACTAAAATAACCTTTATTTTATTCTTAATTTATCATCTCTATCAATACTATTAACCAAAAAAATCGTACAAAAAAAAAGTCCAAATCAAACCTTGAAAAAATGAATCAAACTCAATTTTGAATAGAAAATCATTAATCTTAACCAATTCAAATCACAAAAACAAATACAAAGCCACTATATGCATGATCTTAACCAATCACGCTCACAAACAACAATCCAATTCAACTAAATAAATATACATATTATCAATTTCAGTAAAGAGAAATAAATTGATGAGAAACAAATTGTAAAGCAATAACCCAGTGGAGAGAACAAATGCATGAATACCCAAAGATTATAGATTACATGAAACTAAGAAATACTTGGAAAATTAAAATGAAAATTTGAAAAAAATGGAAAAAAAATATATAAGATTGAGATTGGTGATGGAGATCTAACGACGTCTAGGCAACGGCTGGTGCACGCTTAATTGTCGTTCACGACAAGACTGATGGTGGTCGGGTTTGGTGGGGAACGATGGTGCAATTCCATCGCGTTTGCAGTGAACTAATGATGGTCTCTTAAGCATCGGCGGCGACTCACGAGGACCATGAACGAACTTCAATTGCGAAGCAACAATTTTCTTAGATCGCGAATCGAGGATGAAAGAGCAACAACCAGACTCGTTTTTCCTCCATTTGTTAGCATTAGGGCTTTTTCTCCACCACCTAGCAAAATCGATGCTGATCCAACGAACCCAGCCTTGATTTCCACGACTTCAGTGAGCTCCAAGCGAATCAACGGCCATAACTTGCCTCGTCGATCAACAGCAACAAGCTGCGCACCAGGTTTTTGGTTTTCTCCTTTTTCTTTAATAATTAAAAATTAATTAATGGATATTTATGGTGTTGGTGATGGTAGGGATATTTTAGGTATTAGTTATTATTATTATTATTATTTTTCAATATTTTAAAGGAATTTTGAAGAAATTTAGACGGAAGGACCAATTCTTTTGATGGAATCAAAACTGAGGGATGAATTAATTAGTTTCTCAAAATACAGGGACATGTTCGTTAATTAAGGTAAATCTCAGGGATGAAATTGTAATTTACCCTGAAAATAATTTGAAATCAGATGCGGCGAGCCACATGCCAACTAAGTGAGTGACCGTTGTTAGGACAAGCATGGAAAGTCATCGTTAATCTCATGATCTAACGGTCATATTTCACTAGCCGTTGAATTTGAAAAAAAAGGAAAAATAAAGCTAGCATTTCTTTTACCCATTGTTTGATTCTTTTATTTCTCTACCTGGGTTTTGTAGATTCAGTTGCCTTAAGCCTTCTTTTAAATGCACTTTACTTAAAGTTTAGATCTTTAAGGGTACTGGGTTTGTGTTCTTTGTTAGTGATTGTGATTGTTTCTTCAGATTTTTTATTCAAGAAAATGAATGTTTGTGATGAGAACAATCCTAATACTTTGAAACCCACAAGTTTTCAAGGTAAAGGAGTGAGTTTCTTGCAGTTTGATTGGGAATTTATGGTGTTGTTAAACCTCAAGATCTGACATGGGTTTTTGTGTTTTCTTTTTCTTGAATTTTTAGAGATGGGTAACAGAAAGTTTGGACAGGAGATTAGGCACAGCAGAAGAGCTCTAAATGTGTTAAATCATAATTTTATAGGAGCAAAAGCATATCCTTGTGTTGTTAACAAGAGGGGCTTGACAGAGTAATTTTCTTGTTACTAAGTGACCCTTGAAGTTTCACTTTAGGCTATAGTCTGTTCTTTTTTATTCTTTTTCTTTCTTTTATTCTGAAAATTAATTTTTGGGTTTCTTCTATACTCAGAAATCATGGAGTCTCTGAAACAAACCCACTTAAATCTGCACATCGACCAATTACAAGGTTAGAACTATGATCTTTTTTTTATGTTTTTCACTTTTTTTTTGTTTGGTTGATGAGAAAAAAGATTAAAGAAAAGATTCAAATTTGAATCTTTAGATCTTTGTTTTGGTGAACATAGAAAATAATGCCTGCAACTTAACTGAACTAATGATTGAATTAGAGATAAGTATTTTCTTCTTCCTCATTTTAGCAAGCCAATAATGGAGGATTCAATTTTGATAGTGTGATTTGAATTTGCCATCTTTAGGAAGTTTTCTGCACAGTTGTCAAGTACACATCAGCATTGTCCCCAGGTACTAATTCTCTCTCTCAGAAAGAAAAGATGGATCTGTACCTGAATTTTGTTCTTTATATGGTAATTAACTATTCAAGAAAGGCAATGTTAATTTCTTGGGACATAACAATAATTTTAGCAGGAGTCTAAGAAGCACAAACCATCAGTTCCAAGCACAAATGGGTTTGGAGACTGTATATTCATAGATGTTGAAGAAAATAATAAGGCACCTGCAGATCATCCAGTACCCATGTTTCTAGAACAAACAGAAACAATTCTTGATGAAATGGATCAGATGGTATCAATCAATCTCTCTTTCTATATCTTCTAATTATGGGATTTTATTAATTTTAAACCCATAATTCACAGTCTGAAAAATCTATCAGGAGGAGGTTGAAATGGAGGATATAATTGAAGACCCAATTGTGGATATTGATGGCCGTGATTCAAAGAATCCATTTGCAGTTGTTGATTATGTTCAAGATATGTATGCCTACTACAGAAAAATTGAGGTAAATTGAACTTAAAAAATATAGCAACTTTGATGCAATGTTTAGTTCTCCATTCTTTTTCTACTAATTTTAAATCATGGGTCAGTTTAGAAATTTCTCAATAAAAAGAAAAAGGGAAAGAAAAAGAAATAGATTAGTTTAAAATGGTTGTGTGGAAGTTGACTTTATATTATAATTCAAGTTGGCAAAATTCCAACACAATAATTGCTTTGTTGTTTTAGTAAAGTTTTATGATATGCTTGAAATTTAAATTCCAATTATGACTGCAAATTTTAATTTTCATATTCCCACATAAGTTTGATGACTAAACACAGCTCAATCTGTGCAGAATTTTAGCTGTGTGTCCCCAAACTATATGGCACAACAGTTTGATATTAACGAGAAGATGAGAGCTATATTGATTGACTGGCTTATTGAGGTAAATGAAAAGTTTCCCTCCAACCAAAATAATATCATTGAAATGGTAATAAATTGATTCAAATATTTAAATATTAGTGTTCTAAATCAAGATTAATTCTGACTCAACAGGTGCATGACAAGTTTGAACTTATGAAAGAGACATTATTTCTCACTATTAACCTTATAGATAGATTTCTATCACAACAAAAAGTAGTAAGAAAAAAGCTTCAATTGGTTGGATTAGTTGCTATGCTTTTAGCATGCAAGTATGAAGAGGTTTCTGTTCCAGTAGTGGGAGATCTAATTCTTATATCAGATAAGGCTTACACAAGAAAAGAAGTTCTTGAAATGGTAACTTTCCTTATCAGTAATTAATGCTAGTTTTTCAAAATTCTATCAGAACTTTAAACCCTTAAATATTTTCTTCCTTCTCAACCTGCAGGAAAATTTGATGCTTAACAAATTACAATTTAACATGTCATTTCCAACACCATATGTATTCATGCAAAGGTTCCTAAAGGCTGCTCAATGTGATAAGAAGGTAAGCACTGAGCAGTACTTATTTTTAGCCTATGAAGGTTATGGATTCAGGTAGTGGAAATAATCTTTTAATTTGCAAAAAAAAATGCAAGGGGAAGGTTGATCTTGCAAAGCAGGGAGTCCGGTACATTGGGGATGCTCTTTTGTTTTTTGTTTTTTTTTTTTTTTTTTTTTTTCCAAATGTATAAATACACGGAGATAGAGAAGAGACATGTACATATCTCAAAACTATGATAATTTTAAAGAGGCACGCTAACCCTTATATCACACACACACGGGGATGCTCTTTTTTAATCAATCTATTTTGTATTAGGATTGTGTAATTTATTTAACAATCTATGACCTGAAAACAGCTTGAGATGCTGTCCTTCTTCTTGATTGAGCTTGCTCTTGTGGATTATGAGATGCTAAAGTTCCCACCATCTTTAATGGCGGCCGCGGCAATCTATACAGCTCAGTGCACTATCTATGGCTTCAAACAATGGAGTAGGACTTGTGAATGGCACAGTAACTATTCAGAAGATCAACTTTTGTGAGTGTTCTTTAGATTCTTGCATATTCACAGAATGTTTCTTGCATATAGTAAAGTACTAATGAACTTTGTTTCTTGCATATATATTTACAGAGAATGTTCAAGATTAATGGTTGGTTTCCACCGGAAGGCAGGGACAGGGAAACTGACTGGGGTACACAGGAAATATAATGCATCAAAGTATGGCTATACTTCAAAATGTGAACCAGCACATTTTCTATTAGAGAATCAAAAATAGCAGGAGAAATGTGTACAGCTACTGACTTTTACTTGATTGGGTTGGTGGGGATTACACAACAATAATCAGCAACTTTGGTTGCAAAATTGGGAATTGATATTTTTAATTTTTAAGTAAATGCAACCTTTGGTTGTTTATTCAACTTACAGCCATGGTTGATCCTAGCCATCTTCTTTTCAATTTCAACATAATTTTCCTCACTGTAATTTGTCTGTTCTAATGAAAAATAATTTTATGACACCATATATTTTAATTGAAATACCTTCTCTCTCTCTTTCTTTCTTCATCAAAGATTATATCATTAGTATTTTCATCTTTTAGGAAACTTTTAATTTCATAATTAGTATGCTTTTATAATTAGACTAAAAATATAAAGTTAATATGATATAATAATATACACAAATTAATTAATAAATAAATTTTATTTATTCTTTCAATTATGTGGTTCCAACTAGGCTCAAACTCAAGATTTCACAATTCTGAATATGACTTTAATACAACTTAATTAAAAGTTCATAATCATGAGTTGAGCGTTAGACAATTTTAAATGAACCAAATCATACTAAAACAAACAGTATAAATTCTATTATTGAGTTTCAAATTTACAACTTACTGTTCTTAAACCATTTCGTAAATACTGAATTAACAACTCATTTAATAAAATATTCTAGTTTCATATTCAAATTATTTTTCGAGCTACACAAAGAGTTGATTCTCTTTTCTATATTAAATTTTAATTTCCGGATAGATAAAAGACAATCCAACATAAGAATAGTGATAATCCTAAGGGCATCCATAATGGGGATAATGAGAGAGTGTAATGAGTCCCATTATCCCATCATCTCCAACCCATTACACTCTCCTCATTGTGAGAATATAATAGATATTACCCGTGTAATACTCATTAACCGTTTAATGGCAATTAAAAAAAAAAAAAAGAAAGCATACTTGATGGACTTGTGAAGAACATAGAAAGGGGACTGAGCTTGCACGTGCTTGCCAGGCGCCTAGGGGTGACAGGGGTCGCCTGCCACGATGATAGGGAAGCCAAAGTTCGCCCGATCAGCCAAAAGACGACAAAGAGGAAGGGGAAGTCAAAGATGACCGAGAAAAGGCAAGATGAGGCGTTCGAGGATAGATGGAAGCAAACAATATACAGAGGAAAAACTAGCTATTATACAGAATACGTTGAAAGAGTTGCAGAGTGACTCATTCTGAATTGATTATGAAATCTTGACTAGGGATACTAGAGGCATGACCGAGGAGCAACTTAGCAATCATCGACTAATGTGCTTCGTCATAAAAGCTAAATATAATCTTTCCTAGTTTTTCTTTTGTAATTTTAATATTATGTTATTTTTAATTTATGTAATTTTAATTTAATGTAGTTTTTATTATGTAATTTTAACTTAATGAAAGTTTAATTTAAGTAATTTAAATTTTATGTAAGTTTAATTTATGTAATTTTAATTTTAAGTAATTTTAATTTTATATAAGTTAATTTTATGTAATTTTAATTTTATGTGCAATTTAATTATTCAAAATTTATCATATTCTTTAATATTCAAAAACTAAAACTAGTCATTAGAAAACTAGCCGTTAGAAGAGTTCTATATATATGGACTCTTGAGACTCCATACTTTCCCACACCACAACTTTCATACTCATTTCAAACATTACAACCTACACACTCCAAAATGTCTCAAGATCCTAATCCCTCCCATAGAGAAAAACTCAAACAATTCTTACTCAATTAATTGATGGACGATAGTGAGGAGCAAATGATGATAATGCTACTAGAAGAGTGGCAAAGGCGAGAAGAAAGTAAGAGTTCCAATGACCATAGACGCAATCGAAGGTACTTCAATCGACAACATGAAGCCGGACTTGTTTGTCTTTTCAACGACTATTTCTCCTCCGAACCAGTTTACCCTGCCCATATATTCTGCCGAAGGTTTCAAATGAGAAAGTAGTTATTCCTTCGAATTGTAGAAGCCCTTGAAAATCATTTGGAGTATTTCCAAATGAGGGTTGATGCAGCCGGTAAAAAGGGACTTTCTCTGCTACAAAAATGCACCGCAGCTATCCGACAATTGGCGTACGGAGCGCCGGCTGACCATTACGATGAGTACATACAGATTGTTGAAACCATTGCAATCGAGTTCTTATTCAACTTTTGTCGATGTGTGATCGAGGATTTTGGGCCCAATACTTGAGAAGGCCTAACATTGACGACGTTCACTTACTTCAATTGCACTCCGAGAGCCACAACTTTCCCGGCATGCTTGGAAGCATTGACTGCATGCACTAGCAATGAAGAAATTGCCTAGTTGAGTGGAAAGGTTAATTTACTCGAGATGATTAAGGGGTTCCGACAATCATGCTATAAGCAGTCGCTTCAGCAGACCTGTGGATATGACATGCATTTCTTTGGTGTTGCATGGTCTAACAACGACATAAATGTGCTCAATCAATCACTATTGTTCAACAACATATTGCAAGGATATGCTCCTGAGGTTCAGTTTACAATAAATGGTACACAATACACGAAGGGCTATTATCTGACAGATGGTATCTGAAGTGGGTAACATTAGTCAAAAGTTTTGCATATCCGAAAGACCCAATAGGGATCAAGTTCAAGCAAATGCAGGAGGCAACAAGAAAGGACGTCGAGCAAGCGTTCAGAGTGCTCCAATCTCATTGGGCAATTATACGTGGCCCGACGCAATTTTGGCATAAGGAAAAGCTGAAAGATATAACGTATGCATGCATCATATTGCATAATATGATTGTAAATGATGTAGGAGATACAATAAGAAATTGGTCTGATGACAAAGGTGATCCTTTGATCCCTGTGAGTCAAGGGTTCGTTTAAGAATCAACAGTATCTCCAAAGAAACACGAAACTACGTGACCATGAAGTACATCCTAAACTTCGATCGGACTTGGTCAAGCATATTTAGGAACGTTTCGGAAGCAATGACAATGAAAATTAAATTTTATCGTTTTAGTACTTCTTCTTGGCATTATTAGTTATGTAATGAGTTTAATTATATAATTTTTTTAATTATGTAATGTTTAATTATGCTTTTTCTAGTTGTGTTGGATTTTTGTTCGATAATCACTAAATTATTGCATTTTTAATGTTTAATTAATTATGAACTAATATCCACAATTTAATAGTTAATTGTTTGGAAAATAAAATAAAATTATTTTTTGAAAATAAAAATTATTTTCCAGAAATTAATATATTATTTTCTGAAAATTAATATATTATTTTCTAAAATAATAAAATTATTTTTCATAAATAAATATGTTTGGTATGAAATGTGTAGTGTGAATGATTAAAATAAGGCTTTTTCTACAATGCACCTGATTTATAGATAAACCAACACTTTTACTTTTGATAGCAGGTTAACATGTGACCGATAGGGAAATACCCAATTTGGGGTCTAAACTTTTCCAAATGCTCAATTTGAGGCTTAAATTAAAATTTCATTCAATTAACTCTCTAAACTTACATTTTGGCTCAATTGAAGGCTTGTCCGTTTATTATACTTAACACTATTAATTTCATTTGGTAAAGTAAAATAGTAAGACCCACTTTATATTTTTAATTAATAAAAAAATATTATAATAAATAATTATATTTTTAAATGATAAAAAATTTAAAATTTAAAATTTAAAATTTAAAAAAGAAAAAAGAAAATCATATCTGGGTTTCATCAAATCCAGATCTCTAATGCATTAATGCCTTTAAAGCCATACTCATAAAATGGTGATAATAATCATCCACATATGGATCAATGTTCGACGTCAAAGTAATTTCTAAGGAATTTTCAGAACTTTTCAAATTCTCCATTTGACTTGTCGGTAGTCGATCAGTTCGTGGATCGGTGCCTGGGCTTCATGGCACTAGTTAGGCATGGCCACCGGTCCAGTTCGAACTAGAACCGAACTTGTAATACCCCAAATTTCGATTTATTATTATTGGGTATTTATTCGTGATTATTTAAAAAAAAAGGGTTAAATTAAATTAAATTGATTTTAGATTTTAAATATTATTATTATTATTATTATTTTTATATATATAAGAGGATAAGGAATGACAAAAGTAAAGGAAAGAAAAGAAAAAAAAAAAAAAAAGAGAGAAAGAGAAGACAGAAATAGAAAGGGACAGAAACCGAGAGAGAGAGAGAGAGGTAGAAAGAAGAACAGCCAAAATCGCCGCCGTCCGGTCATCAGAAAATGACACGCGCTGGACCACCAGAAAGAGGAGGCCGAGACGCTTCCAACGCCATCGACCCAGTCACCGTCCGCCGCCTAGAGCCGCCGCACGCGCCGCCGAAGCGGTCACCAGCCAGAAACCTTCCGATCATTGTTTTGTCAACTTTTTGACCTCCGTTTCTGACGATTCTTGTACCGTTGGATTCGTTATCTCGTAATCTTCGATTCGGTATCTCATTTGCGAATTATGGTGAACATTTGAATTTTCGCCTAATTACGGTGTAATTTCAGATCTGCCGACGCGTCTTTTCGGCAATCCGTCGGTGAGAAAATTAAGTGGTGCATATTTTCGGTATCCATGCTTCGATACGAATTTATTGACACCAATTTCGCAACTATCCGACACAGTCGATATTTTCCGATGACTTTTCCGGCGACTCTCCGATGAGTGCGCCCAGTAGTCCGGAATTTATCGTTAATGGTTAAATTAGTGTCTGAATGACTTATGTTAGCGTGTCAGAGTTGTTATGAATTTAGTTAGTCAATTATAATTTTAATTCCATTCCTGATGAATTGTTATATGTGTTATTTTCTAGATCGTCCAAGACTGTCATCAGCAGTACCAGGTCTTAATCAGTGACCGACTTTTGGTTCTCGACGTCTGTGTTGTGAATGATTCTAATATACTTTCCTGCCTACCATGCATCTACATTTGTTGAATGAATATATGTTATATGATTATGCATTATAAGATATTATTGATCATTCTGGTGCACGAATGTGTTTGAATAACTTATTTAGCTTGTCAGAGTTGTTATGAGTTTAGTTAGTCAATTATAATTTTAATTCCATTCCTGATGAATTGTTATATGTTATTTTCTAGATCGTCCAGGACCGTCATCAGCAGTTCCAGGTCCTAGTCAGTGACCGACTTTTGGTTCTTGACGTCTGTGTTGTGAGTGATTCTAATATACTTTCCTGCTTACCATGCATCTACATTTGTTGAATGAATATATGTTATATGATTATGCATTATAAGATATTATTGAACATTCTGATGCATGAATGTGAATGAATTACTAATTTTGTGTTGCATAATTATTGTGGATGCTGGATGGTATTGGGATGACACAGGAGTCACTAGGAATGAGAATATGATATGAGAGATGAGCTTTGACTGGTGTATGACAGCTCAGGAGCTTGCTCATC
>CATKHJ010128415.1:0-10910 GCA_949750685.1 Vernicia montana | reverse complement strand
ATCTATATAACAATGCTAATGACGATTACCCATCTCAATCTTACTATACACCCTCATCTATAGAAAGAAATTGAAGGAGATGGAATAAACCCAACTTACCTTCAAACAAGCGCTTGAACAAAGAGAAGAGGAAATAGATATCTTAACCCTAGATCCTCTTAACCATGCAATAAATGAGCTTCCTTGATCATTAATAAAGATAGATGAAGAGAAATTTGAGAGAATATGAGTTTAGGAACTCAGAAAATCGAGTAGAAATGAATTTAGGGCTTTAAATTACTTATATAGAGTTAATTTCTGATTCTGGCCCCGATATCAGTTGCGGTCGCAATATAAGTGTAGCGGTCGCAAATGTCTACTTTTCACATGACTGTTCATGCTTCCATCATTATCAGGCAGGAGAGTTTGCGGTGGTTGTTGCGCCTATGGTTGCGTTCGCTACTCTTCTGTTGCGGTCGCGACATGAGTATTACGGTCGCTATTTCCTTTAGGCCAGATTATCAAAATTAGGCAGAAGCGTTTGCGTCCTGAGTCACGCCCACTGTCGCAGTCGCGACTTTGGCTTTGCCACTCTACTTAGTGAAACTCAAGTCTTCAAGTCATTATCTCAATCCCAATCAATATAATACACCATTGTACATGATTCAACATTTACAAATCATTCATATCATATTATCATTATACTCTATCTGTGGAGAAGGTCGAAGACCAAAGATGAAGACCGAAGGTCGAAGACCAAGGGCGAAGACCGAAGGGCCAAGACCGAAGGGCGAAGACCGAAGGGCGAAGACCGAAGGTCGAAGACCAAAGGTTGAAGACCAAGGGCGAAGGCCGAAGGTCGAAGATCAACCCTGATTTCTCAATACATATGCAACAACACTTGTAACTCATTCAAATCATCAATTAGGAGTTAATACATGAATGTTCGGGGTATTACAATATATCAGTCCCATATTGACATGTCTGCTAGAGGACCTGGCACGTTCGCTAGGCCCTCCGGCGCATCCGCCAGACGTGCTGGCGGACGTCCGCCAGGTCAGCTGGCGGACGCGCTTGGTGCTCACGTGCATCCGCCAGCGCGTCTCGCGGACGTGTCCCTTTTTCACTAAATTACCCTTTTACCCTTCCCTTTTTCCACTATTTAGTCCATTTTTGTCTTTTCCATCTCCCATATGCTCCTTTAAATACCCCCCTCCATTCCCTTTCAAAACATACCTTAAGCAATTGTTGATTGGCTATCCATTTGCTTATTCTCTCTCTTTCTCTCTAATTATTTTTCCACACTCATTTTGAGTAATCACAATTAATTAATTAATTAAAAATTAATTTTAATTAATTAATTTTTCAATTAGTTTTCACTCAATTTGATTAATTAATCCTTTTAATTAATTACTTCAATTAATTAATCCTTTTAATTAATTAAAAATGGGTAATTAAGCCACTAAATCATCAAATTAATTTCCTTCGAGATTAATTTAAATTCATCATCCAAAATCGATAAAATAGAATTTTGATTCAAAAAAACACTATGCCCATTCAAAATCTCCTAAAGATAAGGAACATCATTGTCTCTCACCAACCCTAAAATCAAATCAAATCAATCTGACCAATCCCTAAACTCCTCCACCTCACAGTGGAATGAACTACGTGGGTTTTGATTCCCATTCAATGGGGTACGTAGGCATGCTTGGAATCTGAATCCAAGTCTCAAATCCAAATCCCAATTAATCACTTTCCCTTTTATTTTAATTTATGCTTTCTTGTAAATTTTAATTACTGTAATTATTTAATTACTTGATATTTACTTTTTCCATGCATTCATAAATATGTGATGCTCATGCATTATAAATCGTCATTAATACTTATCATTCATGAAATCTATTTTCAAAGTCAAATTAAACTTAAAAGCCAAATCGAGATTATTTAAAACTAAAAACCTAGTCCCTAAGCTCAACCTGGTTCGAGGATTAGTGACTTTATCATTGGGTAAATTAATCAAAGATTAATAAATTGGAGTCAAATTGGGTTTTTTCCTTAATTTTCTCATTTAAATAAATTAAGGTGGTGACTCCCGAATCTCTTTCAAAAATTAAATCAATTTTCTGAGGCAATAGCCACTTTTAATCGTGAGCACTGAAACTCATACCTTAACTCCCTTAAAAATCGCTTAGCCTTTCCTTAAGGCATTTAATTTTTTCCCGAGCAAGGGGAGGGGCGTTCGGGCGAGGCCTCACAATGGTATGTTGATCTTAAGATAGTTCAAGGATTCAAGTGAGAATTTCTTCCTTCTTTCTTTGGAAGAGCATTGGTTAGAGAAAAGGGGAAATCTTTGAGGTAAATCTTTTAATCCTTTGATTTTCATTTTGGTTTAATTAGGTTGAGTCTAAATCGTAATAAATGAGATAGATGAAGAGTATTAATAGCAATCAATGTAAGAAATGAGTTTTTATTGAGGTTAATCCATAGAAACCCTAAGACTAAGTTTGGTTTTAAATGGCTATAAGATATGATTGATAGCAAGGCATAAGAATTAAGAATCCATGAAATGATTTAGGGATTCATATGTAGGTAAAGTGAGCCAAGGAGTTGATGAATTTTATGCAAGTTAAAGTGAATTGAGCTTATATAAAGGTTCTAGCAAGTGAGATAAGTTATGTTATAGAATGTGTTAATGCATGATAATTTACTATGAATCATTCATGTTTCATCTTTATTGCTTTTTCATTTCTTAAGAACCCTTATATTATTTCTTTGCTTACAAGTTGGCCTTAGAGCCACTATTATTGATAAATGTATTAGTTATTCATAAAGGCCACTTGGGCCGAAGCCATGTTTATAATTATGACGAGGCCATTTGGGCCGAAGTCAATGTATTTGTAATTGACGAAGCCATTTAGGCTGACCTTATGTTTGAAATGAAAATCCTATTGAACCAATACTTGTTTAGCCTTGACCCTATACTGACATAACACCTAACTAATGGGGGGAAATCATTAGACCATGCATACTAGTGACTCTACTGACCGGGTATATAAACTAAGTTAGATGTATCATCGTAGGCATACGATGGTGTCTTAAGGGAGAAGTTACTGCCCTTTTTGATGATGAGGAGGCTTATGAGGACGGTGGTGCAGTCCCACTCATGAGTGCTCTTCGAATGTTATATGTTATTTGCGATTCATTAGGGTTGTGGTGCTGCCCCACCCATAGGTCGATAGTTATTGAGGCTCACGGAGTTGTGGTTATATTTGTCTAAATCCTTAATTTTATGATTCAATTAGGATGTTTGTACTTTTGGTGCCTATTTTTCCTCAGCACATATGAATATTCTTCGTTACTCGAACTAATATGTACATGTATTGTAAACTAATTTATTATTCCTTCATGAAACCCCTATGTAACATGCATTTTCATAATTTACTGAGTTGACGACTCACTATATCGTCCATGGATTTCAGGTGATAGACTAGAAGTGAGTAGAGGCTGAGATATTAGAGTTTTGTAATTATTTTCCTTGAAGCTATTATTATTAATGTATAATTTTTGTAGACTTTTGTGTTGTAATTATAACAGTTAATGTTTTATCTTAGATGCTCTGTAGATTGAAAAAGATAATGTATAGATGATAATTGAAATGAAATGGAAAAATATGGTTTCCTTATGCATGTATGAATATTATTGGAGATTGATATAAATGATCCAGGGTATAGAAATGTTCTATGGGTGTTCGGTGGCCTTAAACTTACCCATGCCCTAAGATCATCACACCTCGACAGAACGATGTAAGATGGATTTAAATCTGTCAGCGAGGACAGAAAGGCAACTCAAAGTTGAGCAAGGATGAATGAGGAAGGACGACAAAGTGCAGGCCGTGACAAGTTAATAGTATTCTATAAGCTTTCCATGCATTTGGAAAAGAATTTACTTTTTTTTTTTAATAAAATCTAATATCTCAAATGGTGTTCTGTGTTTATAATTTCTTTTAAAACTTTTAATTTTGAAAATAAATCAAAACCATAAATATCAGAAAGCATGTCATGTTTTAGCAAAATTTTCAAATTTAAACAATTTTTCTTCAAATTATCATCATTAAGCAATTTTAAGTTAGATATATTATAAAGGAAACAAAAATTATTTTCATATATTTTAAATTGTTCAAATCTACTTTGAAGTGAGGAAATATCATTATCAACTAAATAT
This sequence comes from Vernicia montana, assembly GCA_949750685.1. Lineage (NCBI taxonomy): Eukaryota > Viridiplantae > Streptophyta > Magnoliopsida > Malpighiales > Euphorbiaceae > Vernicia > Vernicia montana. The sequence goes on along the minus strand of CATKHJ010128415.1, from coordinate 6,710 downwards.
GTGAAATAATTTATTCTAAAAGATTCTTCCACTGACAATTTTATTTCTTCATTTTCATTCTCATCAAATTGTTTCTTTCTCTATATTATACATTTTTCATAAAATTATTTGGTTCTATATTCATTTGCTTTGCAATCTCTTTAGCAGTAATCATAGAAGATATAAAATAATTTTCTCTGTAATTTTTAAAAAAGAAAGAAGAACTTTCAAGTGATCTATTGCAATAACAATGTCCATATTCTTTGATTGTAAATATTTACCAACCGTATTAGCAGCACAGAACATATCATACCTTATATAAGTTCACAATTTTTAATCTCCTATGTTGCTAAAGAAATAGGTTCACTTTTTGTTTTAGGATCTTCACTACTTTCTACTAATTGATATAAAGCATCTCTTATTTATTGAGCTTGGAATTTTTATTGCTTTAACACTTTGAACCTGACTTTCCCAACGTGTTTGTGATAATGGCTTAAGTGTTAAATTAGAAACATGATTTTGTAAAAATTTTCAACGTTTTGTAGAAAAAGAAAATAATGAGTATATGCATTGGGTCACTCCAAAAAATGTAATAGCATTAGCACATGAATTAGCCATATCACAAAGAATTAAATTAAGATTATGACAACCACATGATGTATAAAATGCTCTAGAATTTATATCTAATAATCTTTTTTGCATATCATACCTTTCATATTTGAACCATTATCATATCCTTATCCTCTCACATCATTTATATCAAGTTCAAGAATTTTTAGTGTACTTGTAAGTACATCAAATAGACCTTGACCAAAGGTATCATCCACTTTTAAAAATTCTAAAAAATACTCCTCTATTTTTATGGGACTTATTGAAATATCTACACATCTTAATATAAGAGACATTTGTTCTTGATGACTCGTATATGGGATACAATCAAGTATAACTAAAAAATATTTTGACTCTTTGATTTATAATAATCGTATTTCTTATTTCTAATGTTAAAATATTTATCAACTCATTTTGTATATTATGACCAAGATGATGCCTATGAATTTCTCCATTATGAATACGTCTAAGGTGTTTTTGCATTATTGGATCAAACTCAACAATCATCTCAATTAAACTAAAAAAATTTCTATTACTTTCTTGATAAATCTTCTCATTTGTACCACGAAATGCCAAATTATTTTTTGAAAGATTTTTTACAACAACAATAATTCTTAATAGTACATTATTCCAATGCTCTTTCTCTTTATTTATTTTCTCTTGTAAATGTTTATCAATTGTTTTGTTTTTAAACAATCTCATCTCAACATCAACCCAAGTGTTCATGTTTATAGAATGTTCATTGCTTGTCTCATGACTCTTAAGTTTGGCACTAAGATTTTTCCAATATCTACACCCTTCATTTGCTAATTGAATTGTATTTGAATTTAAATCAAATAATGTACAACAACAACAAAATATTTTATCTAATTTTTTTGAATATACTAGCCATTTTTATCATGTTTTCTCCATTTGGTAATTTTCAAATATAATGAATTGTACAAAAGCATCTAGAATTTTCATCTCTTGAAAAATCTAAAACTTGTCTAATTGGACCTTTCTCAACCAATAAATCAATTAAGCTTGTGTCTAAATTATTCCATTGTGCTGGATCATAAATATTTTTAATAGTTGTTTTATCTTTATCATTAACATTTTTATTCTTGTCAATTGAAATACTTTCTTCTTCTTCTTCTTCTCTTCTTCTAAATTTTCATGACATTCTTCACTAGTATTTGATGAGTTTGAATTGTTATCTTTAAAAATTTCTTCACTATTATAAAATAAAGAACAATTATAGAGAATAAAGAAAGAGAGAATAAAATAAGAATAAAAGAGAGAATAATTTCTTTGTATATAATTTCATTGATTGTAACACCTATTTATAGATATAAAAGGTTACGGAGATAGGAATAGAAAGAGAGTTTTATTTATATAAGAATATTTATCTATAGAGATAGGATAGACATCCAATCCAAATACACCACTTAAATATTATCACAATACTCCTCTTTGGATGTATATTACAAAGAATATGCCTCGTTAAAACCTTACTAAGAAAAAATCCTATGGGAAAAAAAATCTTAGTGAATGAAAAATAGTACATTATTCTTGTAGAATTTGTGCCATAATATTGCCTCATTAAAAATCTTGCCTGGAAAACCCAATGGGACAAAACCTAGGCTAAGGGAAAAAGAGTACAGTGCACCAAAATCTCCCCCTCATGAAAACATGATTTCTAACGAAGATCTCTTAGTCGGCGCATGCCAATTTTGTTCACCAACTTCTCAAATGTGGTTGTAGAGAGTGCATTTGTAAACAAATCTGCTAAATTATCAGTAGATCGATTTTGATGAACATCTAAAACTCCTTGCTTTTGAAGCTCATGTGTGAAAAAGAACTTTGGCGAAATGTGCTTGGTTCTATCTCATTTAATGTATCCTCCCTTGAGTTGTACAATACAAGCAGCATTATCTTCATATAACACTGTTGGACTTCCTTTATCAAATTGAAGATCACATGTTTCTTTGATATATTGGATCATAGATCTCAACCATATGCATTCTCTACTTGCCTCGTGAATTGACAATATTTCAGCATGATTAAATGATGTAGCAGTCAGAGTTTGCTTAGTAGAACGCCAAAATATAGTAGTGTCACCATATGTAAACAAGTAACCTATTTGTGATCGAGCTTTATGTGGATCAGATAAATATCCAGCATCTGCATATCCGATTAATTCTGATTTCGAGTTATGCGGGTAAAATAAATACATATTTGATGTACCACGTAAATAACGAAATACTTGTTTCACACCATTCCAATGTCTTCAAGTTGGTGAAGAACTATATCTTGCTGGTAAACTCAAAAAGAATGTTATATCAGGTCTTGTACAATTAGCAAGATACATTAATGCTCTAATTGCACTAAGATATGGTAATTCTAAACCAAGTATTTCTTCACCATCTTCTTGAGGATGAAAAGGGACCTTTTTCACATCAAGGGATCGAACAATCATGGAAGAACTCATTGGATGGGATTTATCTATATTAAAATGTTTTAATATTTTTTCAATATAAGCTGACTGATGAATAAATATCCCTCCAAATAAATGCTCGATCTGCAGGTCGAGACAAAATTTTATTTGTCCCAAGTCTTTCATTTCAAATTCATTTTTTAAATAAGTTATTGTCTCTGTTAACTCTTCAAGATTCCCAATGATATTTAAATCATCAACATAAACTACAATTATAGCAAAATCAGACTTTGATTTCTTAATAAAAATACATGGACAAATTGAATTGTTAGTATATCCTTCCTTCAAAAGATATCCACTAAGGTGGTTATACCATATTCGTCCAGACTGTTTTAATCCATACAAAGATCTTTGTAACTTAATTGAATATATTTCTCGGGATTTTGAATTACATGCTTCATGCATTTTTAGTCCTTTAGGAACTTTCATATAAATGTCATTATCAAGTGATCCATACAAATAAGCTGTAACAACATCCATAAGTCGCATATGAAGTCCTTTTAAATTTGCCAGGCTAATTAAAAATCTAAATGTAATTGTATTCACAATTGGGGAATAAGTCTCCTCATAATCAACATCAGGCCTTTGTGAGAAACCTTGTGCTACAAGTCGTGCTTTGTATCTCACAATTTCATTTTTTTTTATTATGTTTATGTACAAAAACCCATTTATAGCCTATTGGCTTAACATTTTCAAGTGTTAAAACAATGGGCCCAAAGACTCGGCATTTTTCTAACGAATTTAATTCTGCCTGGATTGCGTCTTTCCATTTTGGTTAATCATCTCTATGTCGATATTCATTAACGGACTTTGGTTCAATGTCCTCACTTTCTTTTGCAATATCAATTGCTATTGCATATGCAAATACATTGTCGACAATAGTTTCACTTGGGTCCCATCTCTTTCCTGAAGTGACATAGTTGATTAAGATCTCTTTGTTTTCATTACTTTCAGGTACCTAAAACTCTTCTAGGTTTATTTGCTCATCTATGTCAATTATTTATGTTATAGGCTTTTCAGGAGCATTAATGGAATTGTCCCTTTGTTTATTTTGTTCCTTTTTCTTTCTTGGATTTTTATCCTTGGAACCGAGTGGCCTACCACGCTTCTAGCGTGTCATGGACTCATTTGCCATAGTATTAACATATTGTCCTACTGGGACATCAATTCTAATTGGAGCATTTTCAGTTGGTATATGAGATTTAGTAACTCTTTTTGGATCATAGAATGCATCTAGCAATTGGTTTGCTATACTTTGCAAATGAATGATCCTTTGAACTTCTAATTCACATTGTTTTGTATAAGGATCAATATGATTTAATGATGGCTCATTCCAAATAATTTGTTTCTCTAATTGCTTGTTTTCTCTCCCCAATTTAGGAAACATACTCATTAAAATGATAACCATTAAATCTTGCAGTAAAAATATCCCCCGTTAATGGTTCAAGATACTTAATTATAGAAGGGGATTCATATCCAATATATATTCCCAATCTCCTCTGAGGTCCCATTTTTGTGTGATGTGGGGGGGTAATGGGGACATAAATAGCACATCCAAAAATTCTCAAATGGGAAATATTTGGCTCCTGGCCAGAAACCAACTGTAATGGTGAAAATTTATGATAACTAGTTGGCCTGATGCATATAAGAGTTGCTGCATGTAAAATTGCATGTCCCCAAGCAGAAATTGGGAGGTTTGTTTTCATAAGTAATGGTCTAGCTATTAATTGAAGACGTTTAATAAAATATTATGCTAGACCATTTTGAGTATGAACATGAGCTACAGGATATTAAACTGTTATTCCAATTGACATGCAATAATCATTAAAGGCCTTCAATGTAAATTCACCAGCATTATCAAGACGAATTGTCTTAATGACATAATCTGCAAACTGTGCTCTTAATCAAATTATTTGAGCAAGTAATCTAGCAAATGTCAGATTTCAAGTTGATAATAAACATACATGTGACCATCTTGTTGATGCATCTATTAACACCATATAATATTTAAATTGTAACACCCCAGGATTTCATTAAATTACTAGAAACCTAGAACTGGAAAATTAGGAATTTACAGAATTATGTGGCGTGCAATTAAGGAATTGGGTTAGTAATCGCAAAATTTGTAGGATAGTGACTTTTAGGATTTTTTAGAAATTTTAACTTAGTAAAATTACTATGGACCTATCTAAAAATAATATTAGAAACCTAAATTATAGACTAAAAATAATTGTGGACTTGAATTAGGAAATGTAGAGAAACTTTGATTAAAAAGGAGGGGCAAAATTGTAATTATCCTTAGAAAGATAATTATTATCATTTGACTAGTCAAAAAAAAATTAATAAATATAGGTGGCAAATGGATCCAGCCATGATAAAGAATTAAGGGTAAAAATATTGTCCAAAATAGCTAGAAAGAAAATTAAATAAAAAAGAAATAAAAAAAAATATAAAAGGAAGTGGAATGAAAGATAAGCTCATATTGTCTTTATTTCTACAAAAATTGGAGCTAAGGGAAAAGAGAGAAAGAGAACAAGAAAGAAGGAGAGTAAAGAAGAAGAAGAAGAAGAAGAGGAGAATTGTTTAAGGTAAGTGTATGAATTAATTAGTCTTTCTATTCATATATGTATATGTGTGTTGTGTGATGGTGTTAGTTATTTTATGGTGATGATTGAGTGACTATGCTTGGTTGAAGTGTGATGGAGAAATGAGATTTTGTAGTTGAGGAAAGATGAATTGATGAGGGAAAAATACTTAACTAGGGTAGTTCTAGTAAAAAGAAGTAAAAAAATGAAAGAAGTAAGTGAAGAAAGCAAGGAACCAAGGAAGATAGCTTTAGAGTTTAGAAAGTCCTGGAACTTGAGAGGAAAAATTGAGTTACTTGGAGTTCGAATTTGAAGGAAGTAAAGACATAAAAATTGTAGCTTTATGTCTTTAGTTTATTTCACTAGAAGGAAGTTTAAGTTAATTCTTGCTAGTTTTAGAGATAAGAGAAGAAAAATGAAACTGCATCCTGCAGACCTATCCTGAGAATTCAGAAAGTTTGAGGTCAGTTTTGAGTATCTTAAGATCGGAATTCAAAGATGGTTAAAACATAATAAATGTACCTTGATATGTATTGTAGATTATGTAAAAATTTCAGAATCTAAGTCCAAGTACGTTGGGAGATATATAGAAATTTCTAGGCTGTGATAAGGTATTTGAATTAGCAGAATTCCTAATATTAACCCTTAAGTTGGACAACCTTAAAGGCAAAACCAAGTTGAGGTCAAAACTAATGAAATGTACCCTTGTGAGTCTAATTTCATTAAAAAAAAAGAATTATATCAAATGGAGTTTTGTAATTTGAGCTATAGCCAAAAGAGTGTACTGAACTCCTGTAAAACCTAGGATCCAGAAATTTAGAGAATTCAGAAAATAACTTTGAGAAAATTAAATTTTGTAAGTGATGGAGGGGAAAGTATTAGGATTGTTTAGATTTGAAATTAAATCAATCAGAGTCTCAATTATTATAAAAATAGTAATTATGAACTAATCTTCTAAACTAATGAGTAAATAAATGCAATTATATGAAATTAACCTTTACATAAATATTTGTAATATGTAGAGGGTGAGGAAGAATATCAAGAAGAAGAAATTGGAAACA
>CATKHJ010128384.1:0-19123 GCA_949750685.1 Vernicia montana | reverse complement strand
TTAATAACTCTTTAATTTTCAATTTTAGTTTTTCTTATAAACTTTTATTATGATTATTCTCCAAGCTCCGCACCCATGGAGGAGAAGCAGCAGCATCCAAAGAAATAGAGCACAAAAAAAATTACTAAATTACTGTTTTTTAAGTAATCTGAAAACAGAATTAATTATTGCTCAAATCAAACTGGGACTATTAAAACTAATTTGTCTCCAAACTCCATCCATCACATCACCATTCCTTCATTTATTAAGGAGTTGTACAAAATTAATTTAAAAATAAAAAAATCAACAAAAGATTTTTTGCAGTGAACATTTCCATATAACTCACAAATTCTATTTTCCTAAATATAAAAACACTAAAATGATGAGCATGTACTTACTTCCTCTGCTCTTACTAGTGACATGAGAGAGAAAGAGAGAAAAAAAACAGAAAGGTCAGTGGTGGCGAGAAGAGTGGCTGAGCGAGGAAGAGGGGAAACATGTACTTTTGTTGAGCTTACCGTATAATAGATATATTTGTACATAGAAACAATATTTTTGAAATAAAATTCTTTGGACCATATAAATGTTATTTATTTATATTTTTAAGCTGTTGTTGAAATTTTCCCAAAAATAGATGAAGCAACGGCTAATAACGTAGCAGCCCATAAGCATTTCCAGCAAATCCAACACATCCGTGGAGCTTAATTTCAATTTTTCTAACTTCTTTTTTTTTGGGTTCAACTGGAAATTCAAACTCGAAAACTCATAGTCTTATAAGCTACTCCAGTACAATATTGAGTTAAAGCTCATTAACTATGTCTTGTGATTTTGTTTAAATCTGGAGTATGATTTGACTATTATGTATGACAAGTTTGTGTTATGTAGTTTATGGTTAATTTCTTCTGTATTTCAAGTCTTATAGATGGCTTTAGGGCAAATGATGTTGGTGACACTATATATAAGTCCTCTAAAGAACACTTGGGTTTTGAGGGTTTTTTTTTTTTTTGGATAGTTTGATTCATAAAATTAAAAGTATGAATTTATAAATGAATTTTTAAAAAAATTTATACCAGTTAATTTGGAAGGGCTCTAGAACAAACTTCAGACTGATCCAAACTAATAGCAGCAAACTTATCTTTGTTAAAATGCTGTATTTATAATGCCTACGTATTAGCATTGATAAGGCTTTATAAATGCAATGAACAATAGATATGCAAGTTGGGCAGAAAAAGAACTAGGCTACAATAATATACAACAGCATAAATGTTTCATAATTGATGTGTTTCACTGAATAAATACAACTTCTCCCCATCATCAATCATGTCTACATCAAGAATTTTACCTGCATTTTCTGTTAGTATACAAGAATTTTCTGCTGCTGTTTTTATAAGTTCTTCCATGGTCTCTGGAATCCATAACACTATCCCAGCTCTTCTCTGTTCTTTCGGTCCCCATGGATGGAATATTTACCATTAATTAATTTATATTTGAATTTGTAGCAAATGAGTTGAGTTGAGTTGGATTGACTGTTTGAATATAAAGTTATAAACTACAAAAAATGATCTTTCACTTCTTCATCAAGCTGTAATCTTCCTCAGAAAATAATTAATTTCACTTCTTTTTTTTTTTTTTTTTTTTTCCAATTTTTAATTTTTTTCAATTGGAAATTCATTGCATAAAATGCCTTGGGCCTTGGCCTTTGCCCTTCAAGAAAACAGAGGACCTTTGGCCCAATTGATAATAGGACTAACCCAAGCAAGGCAATTTACAACAACAACACAGCCGGAAATCAAGAAGCATTAGTTTACAAATTATAGCGTCAACATTTATTATTATTATTATCTCTATTATTCATATATGATATGAGCATAATTTTCAATTGTTAAATAAACGATGAAGTCAATTATTTTCTAGGAAAATAAATGAAAATAATTTTTTTAATTTTTTCTTTTCCTGGAAAATAATTTTTTTTTCCTCTTACATCAGAAACTAATTTTCAAAAATGAAGGTTAGAGTTTGAACCTTTTTACTTCTTTGCCAGTGGGGAATATAAGGGGTGTTGCCCCATAACATTTTATTTTAGTTTTATACCTATAATTTTTATTTTTATTTTTTATATTTATCCTCTTAAATTTTTATTTTCACTCTCTAGTTCTAAAAACTTTTCTAGTTAAATTTTTATATTTATATATATAATCCAAAAAAATTGATGTTTTGAATTTTTGTCCTCCCTCAACTAAATTTCTGAGTCCCTCATTGCTTCTTGTGCTACAATATTCAAATAATAAAAATTGAAACACCAATTTTATCTCCATATTTAAAGTAAATGAAAGAAAATGATGTGGGTTTACGGGGCAGCTCTAAGGTTGAGTATGTGCCATAGATGCCCGTTTGTCTTGAGTTAGGCATGTCGACCCAATTTAGTTTGGGGAGCTTGTCGCCAGTCTGTGACTTGACTATGACGAAAGGCGTGTTATCTATTCAAATAATAAAAATTGAAACACCAATTTTATCTCCATTTTTAAAGTAAATGAAAGAAAATGAAAATAAAACAAGGGGAAGATCTATTAAACTAAAATAGCTAACAGTATTCATTATCCTCCTCAAGCTTTCAATAAAAAAATCTCTACTAGGTAGAAATTTTTAGAACAAAATAGTAAGCAACAACAATGGGAAAAGGAATGCAGAAGCACTGATGAACTTTCTATTACCATTATTGGGAAGTCTTGGGTAGTCATCTGGTTGAGGCATAACACATTCATCACCATTAAAAGAAATTCTTCTAGGGAAAGCCCATCCTTCTCTGAAAGTGAAAATATCTTTATCTTTGTGTAATAATATTTCTGTTTGTACATTTCCACTCTCACCTTCTTGTAGTAACATGTCATTGTAGTATTGAAACCCCCAAAACATTCCTGTATCATCTGTCAAAACATACCCAATTTAACAAAATTTAAGTTTAATTACATTCAATTTCATTTCAAAACTATATTAGACTTCAGCTTCATTGAACAATTCAAATCAACTTAACTCAGTTTTAATCCCAAAATTAATTGATATCGGCTATATGGACAAAAGTAACTTTTAATAATTGAGTCTATTTGCTGCTAAAATGAAAAAAAACTTAAATGTTAAAAAGAATTAGTAGCGATACCACTTGATACATAAAAGTATGTACTATAACCAAAAGTTTATAATAACTAAATAATGATGATTAATTAAGGTTTGATGAAATACTTACTGATATTTCCATATTGATTAAGTGGTTCATAGTTGAAGCTGAATACCCTATTCACGCTTTTCAAATTGGGATGTAGCACTACCAAATTCCATTGAGAATAATTTTTCATGATATTCAGATTTGTCACTGTCATTTTAACCCTCCAGTACTCTCTATAACTCTCTTTCACATGCCAATGCACCCGAATCGGGCACATGTGTTGTGAACATCTTACTACTTCTGGTGGTGCTTCATTCGGATCTTGTTTTTGTTGCAGCAAATATGGTGTCTCTCCAAACCTGACAGTAGATTGATTTATACTCAATAGAATATACATTTCGTAAAATAAAAATGCTAAAACAGAGAATCTTGTGTACTGAAAATGCCCTTTTAAAGAAATCTAATAAAATGTGAATATATTGAAGAGTTGATAAAAAAAAAAAAAAAGAAGTTATACTTTCCACATTTTGTTCCTGGTTGGTCTTGGCATCTGCAGCTGCATCTGGGGCAAGGAACAATAGTATCATTGTAGAATGCAGATAAAGAAACACAGCATTTCGGTGTTGATGCTGATATGAACTGAGAATAGACGCAAGTCACATTCCATGTACCTATATAAAATCAGAACAAAACATGTCTCATAAATTAACAATCCAAATCGAATAATAAAAAGGACTAGTAAAAAACTAACTAGTTTAACATTACTATTGCCAATAGCAGCTTGTTCCCAAAGGATTAATCCTAATTACTGATCCAAAATCTGCTATTTGCAACAGCAATGTCAAACAGGCCATAATTCAATTAAAATGTGCTTTACTGAGTGCTTGAGTCCATCGACGGCCTCCATCTGAAGTATACTTGCTGGGTTTTACTTCATATGCATCTCCACAAGTATAACCAGGAAGTCCAATAGTGAAATTCTCCGGTATCACGAAATCAGACTGATCAGCACCAGAACCACCAACATTCATCTGAAAAGTAGCACCATATTTTGAAGGATCTTGTTTCATGGAAGATAGTACACCTCCTTTGCAGCAATTCTGTGATTGCATATTATAAGGAGCTCCAGGCAAAAGGTCAACAATTACAGGTGTTTTTTGGCAACAATGAGGTTGATTTCCCTTGAATGCTGTGCAGTTTCCTTGCTCTGTTGCCTCTGCTCCCCACACTCCCCATATCACTTCTTTGCCTGTCCAATCCCAACTCAATTTCCAGCCTGGTGGCTCCACATGCCGGTATAATTGGAAGTTAAATAGTGATACTCTTATCTGGAATTGTATATAACATTAGTAAATGGGTGCTTTAAAAATTGATACAGGTGTGGCAGGAGTATCTCTAAATGAGAAGAGTATGGTGAACAATGTGCATTATGTTTCCTATCGAAATGTGGGATAATTATTTTAAATATCAACTGTTACACATCGTATAAATCATCATTGTTACATTTTAATCACGACACATTGATACAGCTACACTGTCACTATGACTGTGATTGCAATCACAATTTAAAATCTTATTATATTACATATCTTCACTCCATTAAGATTAATTTCAAGCCTTCACTATTGGAATTTTCCATAGAGACCTTTTTGAGTATCTTGGATTATGCAATCAAATGACAAGCTAGAAAACAAGCCCTTGTCCACTTCTGCTACTTAAGCAGCCTGACACTAATCACAACGTCCATGGAATAGTCCACTCAAAATTACCAAAATACCCTTCGACAAAGAGACAATACTGTCCCCTACTGTATGATGATATGGTGAGCAGTGGTTGGACAAAGCTCAAAACAAACGACCAAGCAGAGGATTCTGTGGGGGCCCTAACAGGTCAACCTAAACTTTTTTTTTCGCCAATGGGTCAACCTAAACTAGGTACAGACAAATAGACATTCTATGAATCTCGGCAAAGTAGTGTCCTGCACTGTATTCAATTCAACAGTGACAATTTGTATCCTTCAGAATTTTATAACCTGATAGACATAAAAAAAAAAAACACTATGTTGTCAGAATGGGATCGGACCAGTCAGTTCAACCAGTTTAGTCAGAAATCGGACCAAAAAACAGGTCCGGTCCGATGAATCGGTTTTGGGTGTTATTTATTTATTTTTTTCTGATTATAAGTGTTAACTCATGATTTTTAGGTAAAAGACAATTTCAAATCACTAACCACTTGATTTAGACATTGTATTTTTGTCATTTTATTCACAATTTAATTTTATAAACCATGAAAATAAAAAGTTAATAGTATTATTCATCTAGTAAATATATATTATTAATTTAATTACTTTCGGTTCAATCTTGATTTTACTCCAGACTGAACCGAATTTGAAAACTATAATAAAAAATTTGTACTGCAATACCAACCGGAGAATTATTGAGTGTATAAACTCACTGAAATTATAAAAGATATATCTCACATTCATATCAATGAAACTATATTATCCCAGAAAACCGAATAAATTCTCGTCCATCAATATCCTAATTAGACTTTAGCATGATTAGAATCATGCCAACAAGTGGACTGAATAATAAATTTATTTAGTGATAAAATTGCAAATGCTAATAACAAATTAAAGAGATAATAGAAATAAATAAATAAAAAATAATGAAATGAAACAACTTACATCATGTGTATCAGAATTTGATTGCAAAAGATCCCATTTGATGGTAATATTGGCATGGGGATCCAATGGATCAAACCCATCTGCAATTCAAATTAAAATCACCAAATATATTTAATAAAAAGATAAAAATCTCCAATTAAAATTCAAAAAAAAAATTCCAAAATAGAAAAATTATAATTATAAAAAAGGTACTTACAAGAAGGTGAGATGGAACTGATCAAAGAGAAGAAGAAGATGAAAATCAAAACCATACCCATTAATCTATGATCAATTAAAAACAATGGGTTATTACCAAAATCCTCAAAAAAACAAAGAAAGAAAGTGTTTTTAAGAAATCACTATTCTTTTGCTTCACTTCTTATATAATGAGTGTACACAAGAGAGAAGCAGAAAATGAGACAACAGAACATGTGTGCTGTACATTGAATGTTGTTTGGTTGTTCTGTTTCTCTCTCTTTTTTTGTTTTTTGTTTTTTTTTTTTCTTTAAGGAAAGAACCATAATAATTGGTGTGGGTATGAGAAAAAAATTATCTGGAATTTTTCCAAATCTGGATGCTTAGAATGCGCCTATAGTTTGAAGATTTTGATTTTTGTGAAGTGATTATCATGCATTTAATTAAAACTCACGCGTTTAATCTCAGTGGCATTTGAGACATTTAGACAATTTTAATTTTAAATTTGTGTTTTGCTGTTTTCATCTTCTTAAGGTTATAAATTTAAATTTCTTATCTCTAATCCACAAATAAATAAATAAAAGTTGAAAAATAAAGGTAAGTTATGTAATAATTTTATTTTTTAGCATTAGAAAAAAATTTAATATCGGTGATAATTAAATATTCACATTTAGTATTTGATAATGTCATTTAGTACTATTTTTTAATTATCATTAAAATTTTTAATATTTAATTATTTTAAATTGTTTGATAACACTTATTTTAAAAATTTCAATTAACTAAAAATTACTGAAAATAATAAATTTAAATTTTTAATTTAAATTTTATACTGAATACAATTAGTGATTAAAATTTTAAATATTTTTATAATTTAAAATTTATATCTCTTATTTTATTTAATACTAAAAATTTAATATTTTATAAAGTTAACTTTGCTCATTGTCTTATTTTGCTATTACGTGTTTGAGATTAAAGCTATTAATGACGATACCATTAGTGCTATTTTGACTTTTGTTCTGCTGTTTATCCCAAATATAATTGTGCTTTGATTGAATTTTAACCCAACTTATGAGCTTAAAAAGTGTAAAAGCTGTGTTTATCTGTAAAGATGATGCATTGGGTTTGTAATTAATAATAATCCTCCGTCCCAAAAAGATTATAGATTATACTTTTTTAAGATATCTCAAAATATTTACTCATTCTAAATATAAATATAAATATTTATTTATTTTATTTTTATTAATTAAAAAATATAATATTTATATATTTTCAAAATTAATAAAAAAATATAGTAATAAATAAATATAAATAAGAATATAAATAAAAAAATATAATAAAACTTATGAATTGACTAACAATTAATAATATTTTCATAAACTGTGTGAGAAAAGAAAGTGTACAATTTTTTTGAGACGGAGGAAATAATAAAAATAAAAAATTTACCCCCTGAAATATATTTATGGGAAAAAAAAGTAAGGGTAATTTTATTTTTTTTTTTTGTTGCAAAAGAGTAATGGTAATTTTGTTTTGGCCAAATCTATCTACAAATTAATTTGAACTGCCATTTTTATAACCAGATTACATTTAACAAAAATTTTCAGTATTAATCAAACAGCTTGACTTGATAAGGGAGAAAGAAATAGCTTCTCTTGACAAGGCAGAAAGATGGGTTAAAAACATAAATTAAATTGAAAGTTATATATTGCATGAATTTTGTTTAATTCTTAAGAGAGAATTTTAAAAATTAAAAAAAAATACCAAAAAACATAAGGACAAAAAATTCATATTTTTTAAATTCCTTTTCTTAGTTCATGCCCTAGTACCAATGAGACTTTGACCCAGTTATACTCGAGTTATTTTTAATGATGGTATAATCTCAAATTCGAGTATTAGACAGAGTCAAATTTAAAAAAAAAATAATAATAATAAGGTGTTGTTCATGCCCTATATATATTCATTTAAAGGAAATGAAGCTATTATCTGTCTAAACAATTTTTAAAATATTAATATAAAAATGAAATTGGATGGTATCTTCCAGCCAATTTCAAAACCTAATTCATATTCAAATAATAACTTATGATTAGATTTCTAAATCAGTAGTCCTAACAAGACCATAGTTTAGTACAAAACTAATATTTCTTTTCTTGCTTATCCATCTTCTATAAATCAAGATAACGCAGTTCACAATGCAATTCCCACTGGATGCCAAATTTCCTTGAGAAATGGCATCAAGTTCCAGTTTTTTCTTCTGTTTTCTGCCAACAGGAATCAAAATAATATATAATGTGCGCAAGACCAACCGGAACCCTTCATAAGGTAAATAAGTTCACTTGTAGAAGCAATGAGTCAAAAACCCATGGCCTTTGCCAGAACACAAGTCTCAATTCTTGGACATCCATAGAAAGATATATGCAGACTGTATATAAAAAGATATATATAGAGAATACGTAAACTAATGAGTTTAATACCAAACAGCTCCCTTTACTACAGTACTTGAGTTCTAGACATGTACCCACACAAGGAACTCAGAAAAGGTGCCTTCTAGGTTGTATTAGTATCCATCCCTTAGGTACCTGAAATAATAACAGATCTTGTAAGAAACTGCAGCAGTCTGCAGTTATATTGCAGATAAAACCTTGACAAAGTTAGAAATACAAATTTACGCCATTTGACAGATCTGTCGGACATGTGATTGGAGAAGAAGGTTATGGTAGTGGTGGGTGTTTTAATGAAGATATATTACTTTTGAAACATTATAAAGTCAAAAAAAAATACAGATCTACACCATTTGATCACTAATAGGATGAACCAGCAGTGATTTTGCAAACAGTGGGCATATATGTGCAAGGCATAATAAAGATCAAAATTCTGTAATGATACTTCTGATCTACAGTAATCAAAATTCTGAATAACAATGTTTACATCATCAATTGTTAGATTTCTGTTAATATTGCACATACTTTGACTTTTGAGAAGATAACTGAGCTGAAGGCAGTAAATAAAATAACTTTTATAGAACAAAATATTAGTACCTCAAAAAGTGAATATAAGCGGCAAGCATGGATTCCAAGCTTGTTAATGTGAATTATGCATGCCTACGCCTTTTTGTATTGTCCTCAGCAAAGAACTCCCAGTTTGAATGGTCCAGGGTGCTTAAATCATCAAGCTCCGCAATTGCAAGTAAGTATTGGGTGAGCTTTACAAGCTCCTGATCACTATCTCTATTTGCATGAGCCTTCTTGAAAGGCTTGATTGTCAAGCCATTTTGTGGGTTCATCACAAAATTTCTTCGCAGATCATCAAACATTATAGTGTTTTTCGGATTGTAAAACTGAAACATAACCAAAAAAAAAAGTATCTGTCAAAAGGTATAGTGTTTCACAAAAAAAGTGCAACTGTTCCATTTTCTACACTTTATGCAGTTTTTGAGATTAGATCTTCCGATCGTTTGAAATGGATAAGTTCTATATTTCATAGGAGATGAACAATATTATTAGCATGATAGATTCATTATGGATTTCAAAGAGAGCCATTTAGCAAGGAAAGTTAGTTGCCACTGGCATTGTACTACATTCAAAAGGCTTCCTTGATTGATAAACTATGCATAAGAGAGTTAAATATTTATGTTTTTATATGATCCTTCAACTTGTCAATAAACTTAGGGATGAGCAAATGGTCGGTTCGGTTCAAAACTGAGCCAAACCAAAAAACTGAAAAGCATATTTTTCAAAAACCGAACCGAACTTGTAATGGAAACCGAACCGAAAAGTTCAGTTCGGTTCGGGCTTCTATTTTTTTTCCCTAAATTTATATTCAAATTTCATTAAGTATATAAATTTAATACCTAAAAAAATTTGATTATTATATATATTTAAAAAATATATACAATACTATATTTAACACCTAAATAATTTCATCAATACAAGGGAGGTATTATATATATTTAATAAACATATATAATATAAATATATTTTAATATATATTCCAAATGATATTAAAAAAAAGTTCAGTCATTTCGGTTTTAACCAAAGTTTTTTGGACAAAAACCAAACCGAACCAAAATTTAATTCGGTTTAAAAAAAATCAAACCGAACAAGTCGGTTCGGTTCTGTTTTTTGGTTTCAGTTCGGTTTTGCTCACCCCTAAATAAACTCAACACCAAAAGAAAGCACAAATAGTTTTTTTATTTAAAGAAAAAAAGAATTCATCTTAAAATTTGTACCTCTGGGAAAAGAGCCCAAATCAATCCAAGTGGCTTGCAGTCAAAGAGCCCCCGAGAATCTGATTGAACTGTAATCATTGCTAAATGGTCTAGAAGAGCGGTGATTTTATAGTTCGGATTGTTGAGCACTCCCAGTTGTCCCATCTTCAATTCAACCCACTTCATGCTGCAGAAAGGAGACACTAAATGAATTGTTTCATATGCATCCAAGGTAAGGAGTTTATAATTCATATCATGACGTTGCTTCATATACATCTAAGTCAAGGATTTTACATTTCATATTGCAAACAATGTCATAACACTTTGAGGCAAACAATAGAGGTTTATAAAATAAAAATCTGAAACAAAAAATGCATAGAACTAATGGTTGAAAACTGGCTTCTTTAGGCTTATTAGGATATTTGTATCTAATTCTCAAAGAAAGGATTTCATGTTAGTCCCATTTATTCTAAAAAAAATGGCTTTCAATTTTCCTTAAAATGATCTAGTTTTCCCTTTGACTAAGAAAAGATTTTATCAGACCAATTTTCCTATACATACCAAACATCAAAAAAACAATTTTGTAGAAAATATTTCCGCTAAACAAATGGAGCCTTAGTTTCATGCCATGCCATCAAATTGAGACAAATGATAAATTTTCATAAACAAACCCTGGTTAAACACAAGTCAGAGAGCTTAATTGCTGAAAACAAGTCTCTTCAAGCTAAGGAATTAAATTCATCTTCTTATGAGCTGAAGAGAAGTTCACTGCTGGACAAAAGGTTTAACTTTTTCTTTTGGGGGTTGGGTTGGGTTGGGTTGGGGGAGGATAAAGAAAATGTAGAACAAATCCAAAGTAAAAAGGCAATCTAACCTGGTTGCAGACCATATCATAATATCATACTCCGCATAAACAGCTGTGAGAAACTCATGAAGATCTGCACAAGAAGATAATGCAATTAGAAACTAATAGTTCCAAAAAGTATTAAGTATAAAAATAACTACCACCACCAAACTACTTACAAGGCCGCATGAGTTCAAGTGGGTTCTCTGCTGTGGACCGGTGATCAAAAAGGGTATAATCAATATCAAGAACAAGCAGTTTTTTCCCTTCACGACATGGATTACAGAGTTCAATCTACATCCAACACAATAAAAACAAACATAAAAAAATTAGTTTTGTACAAAAAGCATCAGATCAAACACATAAATCCATGCCAGTAAAAAGTTCCAAACCATATTTAGCTAAAACCTCTCGTGATATGTGCCTAGGCATATAGTAAGATACATAATAGCTTCCCATAAGGGTCCAATTTGAAGGACAAGTAAAATCAGGAAATATGGAGTAAACAATAGCTCAACAACTTAATGGGATGATGAGCAAGGCACCCTCATGCAACATATAGGGGGGACCATTCCAATCCCAAAGAAGAAATGCTCTCCCATTGACGCAACATCCTTCTACCAACACCTTTAATAAGATGAATATAAAATAAATAACCATAGAAAAAATACTTTGATCCTTCCCCTCCCAACCTTCCAAATACAGGCACATTGTTATTCAATTACAATCTTTCCCCTTTACAAATATATGAAGAACCTACAATTTATTGAACAAATGTAGCAATCTTTACACACCACATATCTTAAAGGCATATGTTCTCATAAATGTAAACCAGTTAAGATAATAATAATAAATAATAAAAAAAGACATGAATATGTATCTGTTCCCAATACATAATGAAATGTAAACTGACCTTGTATTGATCTATACGCCTCCTTAGTTTTTGCTTATTAACTTCCTTATCTTTAATATCAACAGCTTCATCTTGCCCAAGTTCGAAATCATCAACGACCTCTGGAGAGTCCACTTGGTCCACAATTATATCATCTTCAACAGTTCTGAAAATTTAGCTGCATTAAATATCATTCTTTCAATCTGTTTCTACTTTCTATTAGGGTTCTATTCTTTATTCACTAATTTGATTATACTCTATTATTTAATTATGAGGTCACTGAAAGAACAAATAGCTGGTCATCAAGCCTTAAGCTAAAACATTGATTAATCATGCTTTCCCAACACATACAAAAGGGAAAAATTAGCATTCTCTCTATCATTTTGCTGTGATCATGAGACTTATATCAGTACCCTAGGCTGCAGGGTTTTATATAGTAGATTTTCCTTGATATATATTGGGGGCTTTGTTTAAAATGTGTCAATTTTTCATTTTTTAGACAATCCCTCTTCAGCCCTTGGGCCAATATTCATCCAGAAAACATAACATTTTTTTCTTTAAGTTCATTAATCAATTCAATGCCAATTTATTTAACAAAAGAATTAAAGGATTATTCTTTAAAAAAAAAAAAAAAAAAAGAATTAAAGGATTCACACAAAATAAGATGTAGAAAGGATCAAACTTTACAGTTACTTTAATTACAAACAACACTGTCCTATTTGCAGCCATCTGAGTTTTCAAGTTTAAGTTACAGTTTAACTTCCCAGCTAACAGCTTCAATTTTACCTCCATTGCCATAGATGTTTCAAGAACAGAACTTTATAAAATTTTTGAACTAACAATCTCTCAGCGTATAAATAGTTCATTTCCAATCACAAACAAATCTCAATTTTGCACACCTAAAGTAAACCTACTAACCAAAAACCCTTTATCCACCATTCATCAAAATTCAAAAGAATCCATAATTAAAAACACACAAAACCAACAAATTGAGGAGAGAAGAAAACAAAAGGACCAAACAACTTGTAAACAACAAAATTCTAACTTCAATTTTGTCAAAACAAGATGCAATCAGTATAGAAAAACCCAGTATAAAAACAAAACGACAAAGAGAGAGAATCAAACCCAATCATCGTCATCTTGAGAGAGGATTTTAGGGGAAGCTCGGAGAGCAAAACAGAGTCATCGGCGACCTTGATTTTAGGGTAGAGAAGTTTTTGTCGCTTAGGCAAAACATTGGTGACTTCGCATATACGGCGTTTCAACTCGCCAACAGAATCGTCGCCGCAGACTCGGACAGTATACTCTTTGCCACTCCACTTGACTGTCAGTGTCAGCTCCTCCTCCGTCGCCGACGAGGTTGCTAATGAAGAAGAAGCGGCTGCCATTCTTTGCCTTTGTTTTCTCTTTGTTTTGTGCCTGCGAGTATAAAGACGACTGCTTTATTTTTTGTTTTGATTAATTAATTAAAAAGAGTTGAGGAATATTTTCTTATCTAACAAAATAAAATTTGATGCTTACGCCAGAAATTACCTGAAGTTTTATTTATTTTTCTTTTTTTTTTCTAGTGAAAATAAATTAAAATTTTAAGAGAATAATTTTTTAATGAATGAAAATTTATTATTATTATTATTATGGAGAAAAATTAGATTTTGATTTAAACAAAAAATTCATTATGGAGAAAAATTCCATTTGGTTTGTGTTCTTAATTATCATTTGACCCAAAAAAAAAAAATAGTTTACAAATAATATTATTAGAACCTTTTTTTGTGGATAATTAGTATTTATTAGAACCTTTAAGTTTGGTTAAATCAACTTTTTTCTCAACAAGAAATTAGAGGTGTGATAAACATTATGGACTCATATAATAATTCAACCTTTTCACATTTTTTTATTATTACAGTGGTGATCGGATCTTGATCAACATGATGGATTAGATTCTTTTTGAATTGAATTTAGGCATGTAAAATAAACAAATAATTTTAAAAGGATTAAGCCTTAGCTTGATAATGAATCTTCAATACTTAAATTAGAAATTATGGAATTAG
The DNA here is from genome assembly GCA_949750685.1 of Vernicia montana. Classification (NCBI taxonomy): domain Eukaryota; kingdom Viridiplantae; phylum Streptophyta; class Magnoliopsida; order Malpighiales; family Euphorbiaceae; genus Vernicia; species Vernicia montana. Next base: position 5,139 of record CATKHJ010128384.1, on the reverse strand, counting down.
AAATTTTTGAAAAAGATAGTGTTTTTTCTTTACTCTTAGAGAGTCTTTTTAATCATAAAAAGGAAATGAAATGATTCATAATAAGATACCTCAAAATAGTGGTACGATATGCCTTCTCTTTTATATTCACATGAGTTTAATATTGAGTGAAAGCAAATTTGCATATAATAGTATTTCAAAAATAATGATGAAATAATTTAACTTGATGGGATAAGTACTCATTTTAATTTCAATCTTTCTGCATCTTTTTATTATTACAGTGGAAATTTTTATTATATTAGTGAATAATATGAAGAAAAATTAATTAATTAATTTAAATCAAATTTCTCATATTTATTAATTTTAAAGATTATATGGAAATTAATCGTGTTAAAATTATAATTAGCTTAAATCAAATTAATTTTTTATTATTATATATAAATCAGAAGCATATGATATTATTGAATGAAAACATTATACAAAAAATAAACCAAGAAAAATACTTTGCCAACTGCCAAAGGAACAAAAGAAAAGAAGAAAACGCTCAACGATCCAATCAAAATTATCATACTTAATTAAGTCCCTATGATAAAATATTTGTGTCCATGGTAATTTACACTTTTTTTGTTTGTGAAATATATCTTCATAATATATAAACTTACATAGCTATTCATAATTCTCACTCAAAATTTTACTCTCCAACTCTTTCTAACAGCTAGGAAATTAAAAATAAAGTTAGAACTAATCAAAGCTTTGGCTCAACCATCTTCTCTCTATGGTTGTAATTCAAAAAAAAAAAAAACAAACAAAACAAAACTCTAGCTATGGTCTTGCTCTTCTACAAGCCAATTGCTTAACATGAATGTATACTAAACCCCATATAGGTGCAAGTTCTCCACATCAACCCAAATATCTTGTCCCATTAACCTAAGAATTTTTCTCTTCACTTCAATTTTGTAGTAGTAGTGCACAACTCCTTTAGTTTCTTCTTCATCTTTCTTCTTGTAAAAAACAACCTTATCACCAACCTTAAGGCCTTTACTATGAACAAATTGAAGCCATCCTTTAGAAAGAACAGGTTTGGGGTATGCCCCTTTTCGACACTTGCACCGAAAGCTCCATAACTTTCCTTTGCTATCCTTAACCTTCAAATCTAATACTAGACGACGATGATCAGCTTCAAAAAATGGAAAATGATTTAAAGCTTCAGTTGGAACTGAAAATCTTCTCTCAATATCTGTTTGTTTTAGAAACTTTGATACGAAGGCCTTCATGCTAGCGACTGATCTTTGAAGAGTTCTCTAAGTTCAGTTATTTATTAATTTTAAAGAGATAGTATCAAAAAAATTATATTAATTTTAAAGATTTCATGATCATCTAATATATTTATAATATATATATATAGGATGAATGAAACATAGAAATATCATGGAATGTTGGCATTCTAGTGCTAGAAAAAGGTTTCAGACGCAAATTGAACTTCTTAGAAAGTATACCAAGTTTTCCATCATATATTATTGAAAAGATTTCATATTTCCACTCACTGTACTAAATTCGTGAATTTTTCGGTACATATTTATTTTTCATTTTTTCGTAATAATTCTATTCATACACCTTTTATATAATATAATATGAAATTTCTCCCTAATTAACTTAAAAATAGTAATAGATCGAATTTCACAAACCTAAATCCGATTTTACCTAAAATTTCATTATCCGACCTATCTCACATAAGGTTTGGGTTAAATCAAATTGGATTTTTAATTCTTTGCATTGATGTGCGATATTTTTGTATTTATTTCCATTTCTAGATATATATAAGTATATTCATGATTTTTCATATATCATATTTAATATATATTCATACTATATAAATAAAAATAAAATTAACAATTTTCTATAAAAAAAAAAAAACTATAATATTTGCATTTGACTATTAATTAAGAAATAAAAATTTGAAATTGCTGAGAATATATGCAAGCTTGTTGGAATGAAGAAGCTTTAAATTGCATTTAATAATCTATCACATAGCTTATTTTAGAAGATGTTAATTGTTTGTCTAACTATATATTATTATTATTATTAGTGCAGTGTGGCTATCTTTTCTTGTGGGGTAGGGCTTGATCACTCGGAATTTTACATCGTTTGTGTTAAGAGTGTGTGTGGGTTATATAAATTAATAAATCTTTACAAAATCGCAATAATTTTATAAAAAAATATGTCATGTTCTTAACCCGTGTATATATATTATTTTAAACAAACTATATATTATTAATAAATTTTCCCTGATTGAAAATTGATAAATATTAGACTAGATCACACTGAAGCATTTTCCAATTTCCACACGTAATCAAAGCCCTAAGGTTCTCTGGTTTAATTGTGAAGCAACACTAGCGCATTGTTGTGTTTTCTTTTCTTTTCAATTAAGTTGTTATAGAGAGCGACATATTTTTCCGGTCAATTATTGGGTCAAACACGCATCAAAGTCTTTTCTTAGTCAAGTCTTCTCTATTATTTATTTCATATTTATTATTTTGTTGCAAAGGAGGGTTACACCCTACCTTATGAACTTCCCATGGAAGCGTGGCAAAACTTAGTTTAAATACATTTTTTTACTCTGAAAATAAATTTAATTTTGAATTAGATAATATTTTAAAAATGAAATCGAATGGATTAAATCAAGAGTTAATCCAACCATTAGTTCATTCCAATTTGATTTGATTTTTTTTTAATTTTTAATTTAAAAACTACTCATTGATTGAGTCAAATCAGCCTAACTGATTAACATAATGATAAATCCGATTTCAAGAATACCACATATTAATTACTTTTCTCTCAATCCTCAAGAGATGAAATAAAAAACCCCCTTCATAAAGCGATTCTGCACCTCTTGCATACCAACATCAGCCAACATGTCAGCTAGCACTTTTGCCCTCTACAGAAGACATGTTGAGTGTTGAGGAACATTCCCAGTATCCCATGCATTACCTTGTATTGTTTATATTATATATGAGTCGCGTTAGTAAACACGACACCAACTCAACACAAAATTAGCATATTTAAATCAGCATATTTGAATCAAAATTATTATATTTATATCGATTTCGTGTTGGTTTGATTGTGGCACCTTAGTTATAATTTATAATTATGACATAAATATTGTGTCACGGATTGACCCGTTAATCTGAAAATTATTAACAAAAATGATTTATTACCAATAAAAATGGCTCTTTTTCAACAAAAGTGACTTGGAATTTTCTTCACAAATCCCACATCGGATTTGTGAAAGAAATGAGGAGTTTTCTTCTATTATAAAAAGAAACTTCCTCCCTCTTTGTATAGCATCTCAAAATCTGTAAGTAATAAAGATAATTTTTAGTGAAAGAAAAATAGATAGTGTTTTTTTCTTATTATTTTCTTAAATTATTAGCTGCGACTTTGCTATAATCTGATCCTAATTTCACAATAAAAATGATACGCATAATCTATTAATATTCACATATCATGTTGTGTTAACACTTTTAATTCAATATATTTATGATTTATAAAGTATTTATATATAAATATTGCTTTTAATTTTCTTTATAAATTTATATCTAATTATATTGTATTGTAATAATATAAATTAATAGGGTTAAATTAATAAATTTAATAATTTTTAAATATTAAAATAAAGAAATAATTTAATTTAAAATTTTAAATGTGTTATTCGTATCGTTTCGTATTACTCATTAATTAAGTGAATCGTATTTGTGTTTAGATTTTTAACACGATAAACTAATCATATCGTATTTATATTGACTCTTATCATGTCTGAGTGTAGGTTAACATGAATTGCCAATATATAATTATAAATAAATTACATAAAATTTTATATAATTTATTTCTACTTGATTAATTTGTTGTTTCAATGAACCCGATAAAGAGTACCTATAAACATGAATATCATTGTTATAGGAATTTTCTTTGTAATACTAGATAATATGGTATAGTGAAACAGGTTAAATAAAGAAAACAAATATTTAATCCGTCTTTTTATAATTTAATTTTTAATTAAAATACATTTTGATTAAGGCTCGAGAAAAATAAATTTAATATGGAGAGACGAATCCAAAATGATTTTCCTGGTGGCTAATTTTAAAACATTTACTTTTCATATAAAAAATATAATAATTACTTCTATCTCAAAATTAAAACATAATAGAAAAAGTTGATAATAAAATTTTTTTCAATTAATTTATTAAAAATGTATTATAAAGTCAAAATAAATATATCAAAATATTTACACATTGTTTGGGAACGGGGAAAAAGGATAGGGAAAGGAAAAGAGGGTGAGGAAAGATTGTTTCATTTGTTTGGAAAGACAATGAAAAAGAGAGAGAAAGGATGATGAACAGAAAAATTAACCCCTGACCCACAAATTTTCAATCACCTGTTTTTTTGGAAGGAAAACTGGTGGATTTATATTGTAATTACCATTTTATCCATCTTCTTCAAGTGGATGACTATTTTATTTCTTTGTATTACCTGGATAAATTATCCCCTCTTCTTCAAAACTATAGAAGTTTGCTAATAATGTTTGAATCCTAAGACGTGTCCTATGGTTTACGGTTTGTTTGTTTGTTTGTTTGTTTTTTAATTAAGTGACTAATGACTTCAATCATTTATATATAAATAAAGACTAATTTTATTAGGAATTTTTACACAAATAACCCAAAAACTAAAAAAAAAATAACTTTTTTATTCCCTAATTTTTTATTTTGCAAAAATAGCCTAAACTTCCCTCTTTATTTTTAAATTTAGCTTTTTTTTTCTTCTTTTTGCTTATCAAAGTTATATTTTTTTCTCTTCACCTATAATTTATTGATTCCACTTCCTTTTAAATTAAAAATTAATTTAATTATATTAAATTTTATTTATGAAAATTCAAAATGAATTAACTAATAACCTATATTTAGCTTGAAAACTATATAATTCAAAATGAATTAATTTTCTTAGATTTTTCAAATTAGTTAGGTTTTGATTTTTTTTTAAACAAAAAGTATATAATAACAATTTTAGAATTTAAAAAATCAATATAAATTAGAAACACTAATTTCTTATTAATACAATGTAATTAGTATCTACTACTATTTATACAAGCTATGAATTTTGAAAAAA
>CATKHJ010128368.1:0-26786 GCA_949750685.1 Vernicia montana | reverse complement strand
TAAAAATTTTAACTTATCATTTTAAGTGGTTTTTGACTTAATTTAAATTTTTAAGACGTAGTTATCAAACAAACTTAAAACGATTAAGTGCTGAAAATTTTAATTTTAAGTGCTGAATGGTGTTATCAAACACCACCTAAGTTTACAATTTAGAAATTTGATCACATATATTATTTAAAATTTAAATTTTTTAGCACTTAATTTTTAATTTTATTAAACACAACTTATTTTTTAAAAAAATATTTATCCTTATGGATAGCTGTTTGTCGTATTGTGGGCATAAATGTTTTCATTTAAATTATATTAAAAAATAAATAAATTATAGGCAAATGAAGATATGATTGCTTTTATGCTGGATACATTGAAAGGTGGTGTAAAATCAAGTCCCATCCTTTTCTTTGCCCAAAAATCAACCCCATCCTACTCTAGTAGATATGCCAACTTTCATTTGGAAATTGCAATAGAGATTTGTATGACATGTAATCGTCAAACATCACATATAGAGTAAATCTTACATAAGAGGGGATAGAAAGGATAAGTCCCCTTTGAGGTTAGGTGTGTTTATAAAGATGTTTGAATCCAAATTAGCAAAATATCACAACTTTTCTAGAAGAATACAAGTCCCTGCTCTTCCAAGAAAAGTACAATGGCTTCAATAAGATTTTGTTTATCATAAAGCAAACAAAAAAGAAAGATACAAATTGTTGATTGTTGAGGACAAGCATAAAGACAAATCTATAGATATACACATATGACCCAGTCTTAGCTTTTTCTTTCTTTCTTTTTTTTTTTTTTTTTTTTTTTTTTTTTTTTTTTCCTTGTGAATTGATTAATTGATATGACCCATCTTAGTTTATAATACATATGTTAATTAGCTCCACTCCTTTTGAATTTTTTTTTTTTTGGTAATAGTCAAAATTATATTCATTATATATAGAAAATTGCACCTATAATTATTGTCCTTTTTCTAATTTTTTTCCCCAAAGGACATGTGGGGCATTGTCACAAAGTGCAACTAGTGCTAATTAAGTCATGTAGATAATTCATAAATTATGTTAGTAATGATGGATTATACACGATCTAGTTTTTAGGTATTTTCCATATGCCAATTATCAATATTTTCCTTAAAAAATTTGCCAATTTTAGAAATAATGTTGATATTGGAAACATAATGATGAAAGCTGATTTGGTTATAATGTCAAAATGTTAATTTAGTTGTTTTGATTAAAGTATAAGTTTTGGAAGTCTAAGATTTACTGCTCGTTTTAAATAAATAAATGAAATCTATATATAAAATTTTGTGAAATTTATTTTGAATTTCGTATTTTTAAAATTTTTATATTTGAAACATTTAAAAAATATTTATTTTAATTTTACTAATTAAATTTTATGAAATCAAATATAATTAAACTAAATTTTATTAAATAGGTGAAATTTCTAAATGAATTTTATAAAAAAAAAAAAAAAATTATGGATAAAATACTCATTTTCTTTCTTTTCTTTCCTCCATCACTTTCTTCTCTTATTACTCTCCCCTCCACCACTCTCTTATTTTATTACTCTCTCTCTTCTTATTTATCTGCCTCTTTATTTTTTTTAAACTTGTTTCTCTCTCAATTATTTTATTATTATATTTTATAAATTAAATATTAATTATAAATATGATATTTAATTATTTTTTAATTACTTGTGTTATCTTTTTCAATAAGATGTATTATAGTAAGAGTATTTATAAAATAAGAACAAAAACAATTCAATTATAGAAATAATTCAAATAAAAAAATATTGAAGTCAATTGTATTCCATATTTCAAATTGTACTCTTTTAAATATCAGAATTCATTTATAAATGAATTCTATATTTCTAATTCATTTATTTCAAATGAGTCGTTAAAAATTAAATTTTCAACTCACAATTAAGTTGAAGGTGAGAATTAAGAGTATTTTTTTTTTTTTATTACAATCGGGTGCAAGCACTTTAAACTACATAACACAATGTTGAATGCGAGTCATTTCACTAATATCATGTAGCAACCATGATAAAATATTATGTGATGATCTATTCAGGTAATGAACACTTAAATTCAATTCCATCCCATAATTCACAAGCCAAGAAAAAATTGCTTCACGATATATATACTTTACTTGAATCTCCTCTCCTTAATTAATAGCTGTTGTTGGATGCCACCAGCCCATGACTATTATCGTGCACCATATATATATATAGATCATGGATTCATGGACCTATATAGAAACATATATATATGAAAGATGAACCAAGCAAATTAAGCAAAAAACATCATTATTTGATTCATTTAACTTTGTTAGAAGGATAAGAGAGTGTGAGAGTGAGGGGTGAGAAATATGTCAAAGTGGATTATTATCAACATTTTGGAGTCCACCTATACACACACACACACACACACACACACACAGATATATATATATATATATATATATATATATATATATTGCATTAAACAGAGAGCCACACCTGACACTTCATTTATGATAAGGCGAAAGTTATCTCATCCCAGGGATGGTGACCCACGATGTGAGGTTGATGAAATAGAACCTATAAACAGAGAAAAAATAGATTAGGGGCCTCATGATTAACCCGATGGGGAGTCTCTGATACCTAAATTAGCGGGCTTGAAAATGAAGGAACTTGGAGGAAGAAGAACGGGTCTCTTCCTAGTTCTTTTAGAGAGTACTTTTTAGTGATAGTTCACTTACTTGCATGAGTCAACGTCCCTGCATGAGCGAGTGATCTTGCTTTTTATAGTGGCTTGAGTTCATCGTTGGGTGAGAGCAGGTGCGTGTGGTAGCGTCACAATGACGAAAATGAGAGGAGAAGTCTGAACTGATGGGACAAGTAACCTTTCTTATGTCAGTCTTCTGGCACCATGCATGCATTTAGCTGCTGTTTCAGGGAGACATCCCCCTGTGCACTGCCATGGGCATGCTTAACCCTGACGTGTCTTGTTTGACATGACGACTCTTACATCATTCTACTTAATGACCGACGAGGACGAGGACAAGGACGAGCTTCTATGACGAGGATGAGGACGAGCTTCTATGATGAGGACGAAGATGATTCCCAGAGGGTGAGCTAGTGCCTCGTTAGATGAGTCTTGAGCTTCTATGACCAATCTTCGAGGGCGAGCCGGTTTTCCAGTTGGATTCATACTCTAGGCCCATGAATGAGTGGTCTCTTAGATGGGCTTACCCTTTCTTAGGCCCAATTAAGACTTACCTGATTTTATGCCACATTAGAGGCCCCTCACTCCATAGTTTGATATGAGCTTATTGAGGAGCAAGCTAAGGGAGTAGACAAATGATCTTAGCATGACGAGATTTATCTATACTGCATGTAAGGAAACCAAACTAACAAGCTCGATATTTAGAGAGATGAGCCAAGGAGCATGGTACAAGATAGACGAGCTAAGGAGATTGGTATCAAGGCTGATAGATGCCAGAATAAGTATGCGAGCTGGGAAGCTCGTCTTAAAGGCAGCTGGAAGCCTCAATAAATATACTAGCGGAAAGGCTCGATGTTGAGGCAGCCAGATGCCCGAATGAAGAAGCGAGCTGAGGAGCTCGATATTATAGGATGAGCCATATCTAGGGCCTTGTAAAGGATTGCTATATGATTGCCACATCGTGGTATGGTATTAAGGTTTCCAATGGCTTAAGGTCTTCGAAGTAGCTTCAAGTCTTCAAATCTTCCAAATGGCTTCAAATCTTTAGATTTTCCAAATAGCTTCAAATTATTCTTCTTTAGATGCCTTTGAATAATATGCCTTCTTGAGAAATGTCTTAATCAATAACATGCCTCACTGATAGAGGTCTTAAGAGAATATGTCTCATCAATAGAGGGCTTTAGAATTTTGCCTTATATAGAGGTCTTTGGATAATTTGCCTCGTCAATAGAGGACTTTAGAAATCTACCTCACATTGAGGTCTTCAAATGGTTTACCTTGTCAATATAGGACTTTAGAAATCCCCCTCGCATAGAGAGCTTTAGAAATCTACTTTGCATAGAGGACTTTAGTGCCTTGTGGTATTTCACCTAGTTGAATTAGGTCTTTAGTTCCTCGCGGTCTTTTACCTAGTCGAACTAGGTATTTGGTGCCTCGCAGACTTTTGCCTAGCCGAACTAGGTCTTTGGTGCCTCACAGACATTTGCTTAGCCGAACTAGATCTTTGGTGTCTTATGAACTTTTGTCTAGCCAAACTAGGTCTTTAGTGCCTCACGATCTTTTGCCTAGTTGAACTAGGTTTTTCTCCCTCGTGTAGGGAGTTGCCTCATAGTATTTTTCCTAGTTGAGCTATGTCTATCTCCCTCGTCATGGATTTTGCCTTGCGGACTTTCGCCTAAAGTTCACTAGGACTTTAGGTGCCTTGCTATAACAAGGAATTTGTGTCTCACTGAGAAAGGTCTTCAAAAATCCTGCCTCGTTTAGAGGACTTAGATAATTTGCCTCATTGCTAAAAGGCTTTGAGAAAACCTACCTCACGTAAAGGACTTAGATAATTCACCTCGCTGATAAAGGGCTTCGAGAAAACTTGCCTCACGTAGAGGATTTAGATAATTCACCTCGCTAATAAAGGGCTTTGAGAAAACCTGTCTCACGTAGAGGACTTAGATAATCTGCCTTGCTTAAAGGTCTTCATGTAATATGCCTCGACAATAGAGGACTTAGAAATCTACCTTGCTTAGAGGTCTTCGGATAAGGATAAGATTGTTGTGTTTGGATGTGATTGAGTATTGGAACACTAGACACATGTTAGTATGATTGTAAGGAGCAAAGATCTTGCTTGTGGGGGAGTGTGCTACCACTAACTAAGGAGTACTTAATGGTGGTTGGCCACCTTTTCATCGACTATGGTGATTCTAGTGTCATTTTTGTGATCCAATGTCGATTTTCGGTATAAAAAGAGCTTGGATCTTCAGTGAATGTTAAGATCATTGAGCTTTCTTTGGCATCAAATGATGTATCGAACATATAAAGGCTGATAAGTGAATTTTGCGGTTAGATCTAGTATTTTTTGGTAGGAGTAAAAAAGGGAGAGACACAATTTTTTATGTCATTTACCACAGATGATGTTATTTTGATAAGGCAAAAGTTACCTCATCCCATAGATGGTGAGCCTATAGTGTGAGGCTTATGAAATAGAGCTTGTAAACAAAGAAAATATGGATCAGGGGCCCTCTGGGACTGATCCAGCAGGGAGCCTCCAATACCTAAGTCAGTGCGCTTAAAAATGAAGGAACCTGGAGGAAGAATAACATGTCTCTTCCTTTTTCTTTTAAATAGTTTTTAGTAATAGTTCACTTACTTGTATGAGTCAACCCCTACTGCATGAGCGAGTGATCTTGCCTTTTATAGTGGTTTGAGTTCACTGTTTCTTGAAAACAAGTGCGTGTGGTAGCATCATAATGGTGAAAATGAGAGGAGAAGTCTGATGTGATGGGACAAGCAGCCTCTCTTGTGTAAGTCCTCTGGCACCATGCATGTATTTAGCCATTGTTGCAGGGAGACATTCCCCTATGCATCGTAATGGGAGTGCTTAACCTTGACGTGTCTTGTGTGACGTGAGAGCTCTTGCATCAGTCTACTTAATGATCTTTGAGGATGAGGATGAACTTTTGTGATGAGGATGAAGATGAGTCTACGAGGGTGAGGAAGTGCCTCGTCAGATGAGTCCTAAGCTTCTATGATGAGGACGAAGATGAGTCCCTAAAGGCGAGCCTGTTTTCCAATTGGATTCATACTCCAAGCCTATGAATGAGTGGTCTTTTAGAAGGGCTTACCCTTTCTTAGGCCCAATTAGGACTTACATGATTTTATACTGCATAAGAGGCCCCCAAATCTTTAGTTTGATATGAGTGTATTGAGGAGCAAACTAAGGGAGTAGATAAATGATCTTAGCATGATTAGATTTATCCATATTGCATGTAAGGGAGCCAAACTGATGAGCTCATATAAGAGAGACAAGCTAACAAGCTTGGTATCAAGGTTGCTGGTTGCCTGAATAAGTATGTGAGCTGGGAAGCTCGTCTTGAAGGTAGCTGGAAGCCTTAATAAAGATGTGAGTAGAAAGGCTCGATGTTGAGGCAGTCGCATGCCCAAATGAAGAAGCGAGTTGAGGAAGTCAATATTATAGGATGAGTCATATCTAGGGCCTCGTAAAGGATCACTGTATGATTTCCACATCATAGTGTGGTTTTAAGGTTTTCAATGGCTTCAGGTCTTCGAAGTAGCTTCAAGTCTTCAAATCTTCCAAAAGGCTTCAAATCGTCAGATCTTCCAAATAGCTTCATATTATTCTTACTTAGATGCCTTTGAATAATATGCCTTCTTAAGAAAGATCTTAGTCAATAACATGCCTCATTGATAAAGGTCTTATATGATAATGTGCCTCGTTGATAGAGGTCTTAAGAGAATATGCCTCATCAATAGAGGGCTTTAGAATTTTGCCTTACATAGAGGCCTTTGGATAATCTGTCTTTAGAAATCTACTTCGTATAGAGGACTTTAGAAATCTACTTTGTATAGAGGACTTTAGAAATATACTTCGTATAGAGGACTTTAGAAATCTGCCTCACATAAAGGACTTTTAGAAATTTACCTAGCATAGAGGACTTTAGAAATCTGCCTCACATAGAAGACTTTAGTGCCTTGCAATTTTTTACTTAGCCGAACTAGCTCTTTAGTGTCTTGTGGTCTTTCATCTAGTCAAACTAGGTCTTTGGTGCTTCGCGGACTTTCGCTAGCCAAACTAAGTCTTTGGTGCCTCACGGACTTTTGCTTAGCCGAACTAGGTCTTTGGTGCCTCATGGAATTTTGCCTAGTATAACTAGGTCTTTGGTGCCTTGCGGTCTTTTGCTTAGTCGAACTAGGTCTTTTTCCCTCGTGCATGGAGTTGCTTCACTGTCTTTTTCCTAGTTGAACTAGGTCTTTCTCCCTCATGTTGAGAGTTGCCTCGTGGTATTTTGCCTAGCCTAACTAGGTCTTTCTCCCTCGAGGACTTTCGCCTAGAGTTCACTAGGTCTTTGGGTGCCTCGCTATAATAAAGACTTTGTGCCTCGTTGAGAAAGGTCTTCAAACAACCTACCTTGCTTAAAGGACTTAGATAATTCGTCTCACTGATAGAGGGCTTTGAGAAAACATGCCTTACGTAGAGGACTTAGATAATTCACCTCGTTGATAGAGGCCTTTGAGAAAGCCTACCTCACATAGAGGACTTAGATAATATGCCTCGCTTAGAGGTCTTCATGTAATATGCCTTGTCAATAGAAGACTTAAAAATCCACCTCACCTGGAGGTCTTCAAATAAGGATAATATTGTTATGTTCGGTTGTGACTGAGTATTGGCACATTGGACATGTGTCAGTCTGATTTGAAGGAGCATAGATCTTGTGTGTGGGGAGCATGCCACCACCGACTAAGGAGTACTTGATTGTGGTTGGCCACCTTTTCGCCGGTTATGGTGATTTCTTTGTCATTTTTGCGATCCAATGTCGATTTCCTATATAGAAAGAGCTTGGATCTTAAGTGAATATTAAGATCATTGAGTTTTATTTGGCTTGAAATGATGTATGAAACATGTAAAGTCTGAAGAGTGAATCTCGTGGCTGGATATAGTATTTTTTGGCAAAAAAAAGAAAGGGAGAGACATAGCTTTTTGTGTCATTTCCTACAGACGATACCATTTTGATGAGGCAAATGTTACCTCATCCCAGAGATGGTGAGCCCATAGTGTGAGACTGATGAAATAGAGCCTGTAAACAGAGAAAAAATGGATAAGGGCCCCCCTAGGATTGACTCTGTAGGGAGCCTTCGATGCCTAAGTCAGTGGGCTTGAAAATGAAGAAACTTAAAGGAAGAAGAACGGGTCTCTTGTTCTTTTAAAGTGTTTTTAGTGATAGTTCACTTACTTGCATGAGTCATCCCCCCTGTATGAGTGAGTAATCTTACCTTTTATAGTAGTTTGAGTTCATTATTGGGAGAGAGCAGGTGTGTGTGGTAGCGTCATAATAGCAAAAACGAGAGGACAATTATGAACTGATGGGATAGACAACATCTCTTGTGTAAGTCTTCTGGCACCGTGCATGCATTTAGTTGCTGTTGTAGGGAGACATCCACTATGCATTGCCATGAGTGTGTTTAACCCTAATGTGTTCTATCTGACATGATGGCTCTTTTATCAGTCTACTCAATGAGCTTCGATGACGATAATGAGCTTCAATGACGAGGATGATCTTCTATGACGAGGATGAAGATGAGTTCCTAAGGGTGAGCTGATTTGCCAACTGGATTCATACTCCAGACCCATGAATGAGTGGTCTCTTAGATGAGCTTGCCTTTCTTAGGCCCAATTACAAGTTACCTAATTTTATGCCGTATTAAAAGCCCCCCACTCCCGAGTTTGATTTGAGCGTATTAAGGAGCAAACTAAGGGAGTAGAAAATGATCTTAGCATGACAAGATTTATCCATATTGCATGTAAGGGAGCCAAACTGATGAGTTCGATATTTAGAGAGACAAGCTGAGGAGCTTGGTATAAGAGAGATGGGCTAAGGATTCTGGTATCGAGGCTACTGGATGCCTAAATAAGTATGCAAGCTGGGAAGTTTGTTTTGAAGGCCGTTGGACGCCTTAATAAAGATACGAGTGGAAAGGCTCGATGTTGAGGCAGCTAGATTCCCAAATGAAGAAGCGAGCTGAGGAGCTCAATATTATTGGATGAGCTATATCTAGGGCCTCACAAAGGATCACTGAATGATTGCCAAATTGTGGTGTGGTCTTAAGGTTTCCAATGGCTTTAGGTCTTCAAAGTAGCTTCAAGTTTTCAAATCTTTCAAATGGTTTCAAATCTTCAGATCTTCCAAACAGCTTCAGATTATTCTTCCTTAGATGCCTTTGAATAATGAGCCTTATTAAGAAAGGTATAGTCAATAACATGCCTCATTGATAGAGGTCTTATAGGATAATGTGCATTGCTGATAGAGGTCTAAAGAGAATATGCCTCATCAATAGAGGACTTTAGAATTTGATAATACCATGTTGGCTAACCATGATGGATAGGTGATCGATTCTATGAATCGATTATCCAATAACTTGGTGACCTCTTTTTTGATTTTCAATGACCATTTAGCTGCCAATCTTCGCAGCTTTTGCTTCATATGCTCATAGGTCATGTCCTTGGGCTTCCATGCAAAACAATCCATAAACTCTTGGACTATTCCTACCCTATCATGATATGATGGTGCAATGCAAGTAATTTTCCTCTATGCCAAGGTTTATTGATTCTTTGCCTATTTCTCATTTAATTTATTTTTTATTATTATTTCTTCTTTTTTTATTTTTTTATATTATTTATTTATTTATTTTTATGTCTCATTCAAGTTGGATTCAGAAGAACAAGCAAATGAATAAAAAGACACATGAATATAAGATGAAAATTCAAACTTTTTATTATAAACGAAAATACCATCATCCACTGTTACATTAAAAGAAAAGCCGATAAGGTCAATTACAGACTCGAAATTAGAAATAGAAGAACATGACTCAACAGACTCTGACTCTAACTTGGACTCAGAATCAACTTGAGCATGGACTCGAACAAGGGCATGTAAGCAAGGCTGGTATACTTCTCAAAGTACCAATTTGTTGTTTAAGTTTTGGATAGGCTAGATGAGCTTGGTAGAGTTTGGTTATACTCTACTTCCAATCATGAAGACTTTCTCAAAGAGAGTAGCTTCCAAGTTTTCTTCCCAATCCTTCTACTCCTGAATTTTCATAACTTAGGGAGTTGATAGTGGTTTAAAGATCGGTGGGGAAGTTGGGTCTTGGTCTAGGAGAGAGGATATCTTTACTGTCAATGAGGTCTTGGATTATGTGCCTTAAGTTTTTGCACGTGTATGTTTTGTGCCCAGCTCTTTGATGGTACTTGTTGTATTCCTCGACATTGTAGCTTTTGAGTAAAGGGTTTTGTGGTGCCTTTGGTTTTGAAGGCATCACCAAATTAGATTCCAGAGCCTTTTTGTAAACCATACTTAAGAGCATACCCAAGTTGGTAAATTTCCTCATTTTCGATATCAAAGGTTGTCGGTTGGTAATAGTAGCTATCTCCCTACTCTTCTGATTGGTAGAGGTAATAGCAATAGAGGTGCAGGTGTTATTCTTCTTGCATCATTTCCCCACCATGTAGGCTTGCTCAAGCACATTCATGTTGCGCTTCAAGATCTTTTTGGTATCTAGAGGGATAGAATTTTCTCCACTTTGAAAAGGATTAAAAGAAGAGGAAGGGATGATGTTTGGGATTTGGTGGTGTGGCATTTTCGGGCATTTTTCCATTATTAGTCAGGTAAATAATAGGAGTTGAGATAACAACATCAGTGGGGTTGGCTTGGTTAAGGTTCATTATTTCTTTCACCTCGTCAATTATGGAATGGAATTGGGAATTCAAGTCCTTGTTGAAGTTGTTCATTGGCTATTAAGAGCGATGGTGAGATGGGCTAATGCATTATTGAAGTTGTTTTGTTGAATGGTTAAAGCCTTGTTGAAGTTGGCTTGTTGAGCAATAAGGGTGGAGGTGAGAATGACTTGGAAGTACTTCTCTTGCTTCTTGAGGAGGTTGGTGAAGAGGGTGTTCATGGCATCCATATCGATCGGGTTGACCATTGGTACCTTGAAAACAAAACAAAGAAATAGGGCAAGTGTATGGAAGAAAGTATGAAAATATGATGAATACATGATTGGTATGCAAAATTTGAGGAAAAATGATTCCTTAAGGTATTTTGAACCAAAGATTTTTGGGCTTAAAGGTAAAGTGTTGTGTTTTGAAGTTTTGGGCCAAAAGATTTTAGGCTTGGGGAAATGTGTTGTGTTTGAGGGTTTTGAGCCAAAAGATTTTGGGCTTAAGGTGGTGATGGTTTTAGAGTGAAGTTTTTTGGGCCAAAAATGTTTTGAGCTTAAGGGTAATGTCTTGTGTTTGAGGGTTTTGGGCTTAAGATAGTGATTTTTTTTCTTCTTTTTGGATAGGTAATGGTGTTTAGATAGGGATGACAACTTGTACCCTATCCATGGGTATCTACCCGAACCCTACCCAATCAAAGCGGTTAATATTTGAATTAACTGGGTAATGGGTATGGGTAAACTCATACCTAAAAAAATAGTATTAGGTTTGGGTAGGGTATGGATAGTGTAGTACCCTACCTGTACCCATACTTATACCTTACCCAAACTATCGGGTTTTACCCATACCCGAACCCACCCATACTCATGCCTTATATATATATATATATATATAAAAGTATGGAAAGGAGGGGGAGCATGCAAATTAATTTACTTTAGAGCTCTTATCACTCTTAATAATTGTTTTCTAATTATAGGTCAATTTAATCATTTATTTTTAATAATATTAATATTATTTTTTGAATTAATTAATTTCATTTGACTAATAAAAATAATTATAAAATCCAAATGTAATAGGATTAGAAAGAGTTTCTATTATAAGATCTAATCCTAATAGGACTAGAAACCATATTATAATTTAATTATATTTTTCTTTTTTCTACTAGGATTTAGTTAAATTTGATCTAATCCTAATTATATATCAATATTAAATGTAAGATGAAAAAAAAAATTTAACTTAGTTTCACAAACAAGTTTACGTTAATAGTATTTAAATAATTGAGATACAAAGTGTTTAGTAGAAGTGGTAGACTTGTGAGTCCTCATTGAAGTCGACTTCAACAAAAAACAATAGAGACATTGATGTGTGCTCAAAGTTGGCTATGAGGTTCTACAAAGAAAGGTAAATAAAATAAAATATTTATTATTTATATGTATATTTTCTTCACTTTATTAATGTGTTCATTTAATTTTCAAATAGATGGTTCAACATCATTAGTTACGGATGGTTATGCCACTATTTTTGATGATAATGATAATGAAAGTGTTGTATGTCTAGGTATAAGAATTTTCTTATTAATTTTTTTATCTATAATATAAATTCAATCATTAATTGATAAATAGTCTTTTTATTTTTATTTTTTTTTATAGATTCCACCGTATGTCTTCAATAACTTGTGATGTGTTATTTCAAGCTTAACTATTTTCAATATTTTTTCCTTTAAGTTTGATGCATAATGTTAAGAGTTATGTAATTGAACTTATTAATTATGATATATCTAATATGTTGCATTTAGATAATTGAACAACTTTTAAATTAGTCAATTTTTTTAGTATTTTTTATTTCAATTTTTAAATATATGATCTCTTTGAATATAATATGTATTGATTTATAGTAATTTTATACTTATGTTTAAATTTACATAGATATTTAAAAATAATTTGATAATTATTCGGGTAATGAAACCCTGTGGATATGGGGATGAGTTTGAAATTTATTACCCAAATAGGTACGGATACAAGTATGGGTAGACATGTACTTTTTGGGTATGGGTAAGGGTATTATACTACCCTACCCATATCTTACCGATTGCCATTCCTATGTTTAGGGTTTATGGATAATGGATGAAAGGTAAGGTTTAGGATTGTTATTGTTGTTCCCATAGACATTTTGATGATACCAAAACTTGGTTAAATTAGCTAAAATATTATTGGTACAAAATCCCTAAGTATTTCCAAGTATATTCTTTTTGTATTTGCTGTTTATAGGGAGTAACGGGCGTTACCCATTACTCACCCCTGTTACCCTCCCAAAGTACTTTTAAGTGATTTGCAACTTACAGGTCATAACGGGCGTTACCAATCACTCACGACCGTTACACTAAAATCAAAATTCAAGAAATTTATATAGTAGCAAAATTCACTCACATTACTGATCCTTCTTGGTCATAACCAAGTAATAACGAGCGTTACTCAATTGTCACGACCTTTACCATCTGAAGGACAAAAATGAAGCAACCAAACAAAGTCTCAGTTACCCTCGTGACCTCAAAATCATGGCTGTTACAGTTGACCCAGTAACGACCATTACACCCGATTCACGGGCGTTATATGTCGTTGTCAAGCAAAATCTGAAAATATTTCTAGCTATTGGAAATGATGTGAAAGTCGGTAGAAGTCATTTTCAGAGCATAACAATCACATTTTCAAGCTAGATTTGAAGACTTATAAATATATGAAGCTCTTAAGTGAAGACTAAGAGACTTGAAGTGATTAAAAGTGCATTCTAAGTTCTAATCATTAAACTTCTTCTTATGCTCTATTTTTGAACACTTGTGCTTCTATTTGTTATTCTTGAATGTTCACATTTGTATTAGCTAGTGTGCTTAATTGTAATCTTTGTACTAGCTCTTTATGAGTCTTGAGTACTATAAACACTTATAATCTCTTATATCTTGTGAGAATTGGGCGAAATTTTGTATAACTATTATATTGGGCAAAATCTCGGAAAACTAGGGCGAAATCCCGATTCAACTATTGTAAAGCGTTTGGATGCAATCCTGGAGAACTAGTGGAACCCTAAATCACTGATTTAGGAGAAGTTGACGTAGGAGAAGAGATTGACTCTGAACCTATTATAAAATTGTCTAAGCTTTCTCATTCCTTTCTTTATTTATCTTATTTGCATTGAATTTGTTAGTGTATTGCATTTGAGGTGATAAATTGTATTACAAACTTTAAATTCATATTCACCCCTCTCTATGAATTGCCATACTAGGGTTCAATAATTAGTATCAGAGCTTGTGCTTTTGCTTTTTGTAAAATCAAATGATTTTAAGAGCTAAATGATTCATTATGGCAGGTTCCTCCAAAACTCCATCCTAAGAGGGTCAATGCAGCACAAGGCCACCACTATTTTGTGGTTCTAACTACAACCAATGGAAGGTAAGAATGAGATTCCATATAAGGTCTAAAGGATAAGACCTTTGGGAAGTGATTGAGGAAGGATCATTCATCCCCATAGATGAAAGTAAAAATAAGCCCAAGGATCTTTCCACTTATATCGTATATATAAGAAGAAATTGGCGTTGAACGACAAAGCTGTAGACCTTCAATTTTGTGCGCTTGACGAAATCGAGTTCAATCGGGTTTCGGCTTGTGAAACCGTTAAGGAGATATGAGAAGTATTGAAGATGACCCTCTTGGAAACCCAGAGTCACCCTTATTATAGTTTTGTCACCCCCGTTAAACTTTAGACTAAAATTTTACAATTTTGGACAGAGGCAAAAGTAACACTCGTTACCTATTCGTAACGACCGTTACCTAAAGGTAACTCCAGTTACAATATGGTAACTCTCATTACCCTAAGATGTCTAAATTTTCAAAATTATGGACTCAGGCTAAAGTAATGGCCATTACAAAATATAATGCTTGTTACTCATCGGGACTATAAAACGCGCAATCGATTTTAAAATCATAACTCTCGTTACCCTAAGTCATTCTCTCTTCCTCACCCACTCCTCTCTCACTAAAACTAGTCCAAATCCACCGATTTCTCACTCCAATCATCTCTAAATCCCTCACTATGCCTATAACCAAGACCACTACTAACAATGGAAGAGAAAAGATAAAGGGAAAGGAATAGTAATTGGAGACGTCTCTCAACCTCGAAATGAACCGGTAAAGGCAACCTTTGGACTCTCTTTCTTTAACCCGACACTAAGAGAAAGGTTCAACATGCTCCAAAACTATGAAAAATTGGTAGGTGGTTGTACCTTATCTTTTAAAACTTTGGAACAATTAGGAATGAGAGAGATTGTGGAAAAATACTATATTGATTTCTTTAGGGACTTATATTTTGCTGAAATTCATGAGAATATTTATGCACATCTTGTTTATGAATTCTTTACAACCCTAAGAGTAGAGGCAAATGGGACTATGAAATTTAATTTGAAATGGGTTGAGCAGAAATTGACAGTGTCTGAACTTGGGGATATTTTTCACTTGAAAAATGAAGGATTCGTTGATATTCAAGAGGGATGAGAACCCTCTCTAGTTTGGGAAAAGTTTACAGGGATAAAAGTTTTTGATGCTAAGTTCTCTAAAGCCACAAAATTAAAGGACAAGGCTTTTAGAATTTTTCACTGCTTTCTCACCTATTACATTTTTGCCAAGGGTGATAGCAACAATAATGTGAGTAGAAAAGTGCTATTTGCACTTTGGTGCATAGTCAAGAACAAGACATTTCATTCCGCTAGGTGGTTTGCAGATTTCTTCAAAGAAATGGCAAAAAAAACCCAGGGAAAACTTCTGCTTGGAATGTGAATTACCAAGATCTTGATTCATTTCAAGGTCATTCAAGCATCGGATAAGGACTTCATCTTTCATATTACTCCAAGGGATTACCATGACATGTCCACTTTTTCGAGACATGAGGATTGCCTACAAGGATAAAAAGACCAAAGAGTGGAAAATTGTTCAAAAAGTTATTTCTAGTGAAGATGAGAGTGAAAATTCAGAGGAACATGATGAAGATGATGAGATTGAGGCTATAGTGGAGGGTTCTAGTCCACCTAGGCAGAAAAGAAGACGCGAGTACCTCCCAACATGTTGCAACAGAAGAACCTTCATCTGATTTCTTAGTTTGGCAGGTACTTGACAAGTTGGCTATTATGGAAGGAAAATTTGATTCTCTTTTTGACTCCTTTGAGAGGTTAGTGATTGAGCAACATGCATCTTTGGCGAGGTGTATGGGTGAGATGGAAGTGACTCAACAAAATCTTAGGGAGACTTTCCACACTTTAGGGAGAGATCTCGTTATTGGTAGTATTATGCAAGACCTTTTTACTAGTCCCTCCCATCACCAAACCACAGGAGGCTAGCCACCACTACAACCTTAGCTTTAGCATTGCTATGCTTATCTTTTGCTTGTAGTTATCTTTGGTACATTGTTTGTTTCTTTTGGCACATTTAGTACTTTTTGTTACATTTAGATCTTTTTGGCACATTTTCATTATTGTTAGCTTTGCTTCTTAACTTTCTTGTACTTAACTTGTTTCTTGATGATTGGTTTTATTAATGATATATTGATTATTGCTTATTGTTTTCCTTTTTGATTATGACCAAAAGGCAGAGAATAATTTAAAAAGGCGATAAGCACATTTTTTGGGAGAGTTTGGTGTGAACCTTTAAATACTTTAGTTGTTTATGCATTTAATTGAACTTAGTTTTGTCATCATAAAAAAGGGAGAGATTGTTATTCCCATGCACATTTTGATGATATCAAAACTTGGTTAAATTAACAAAAATATTATTGGTACAAAATCCCTAAGTGTTAATATTATTGGTACAACATTCCTAAGTGTTTCCAAGTATATCCTTTTTGTATTTGTTGTTTACATGGAGTAATGGGCGTTACCCATTACTCACCCCCGTTACCCTCCCAAAGCGCTTTTAAATGTTTTGCAGCTTGTAGGTCATAACGGGAGTTACCAGTCACTCATGACCATTACACTAAAATCAAAATTCAAGAAATTCAGATAGTACCAAAATTCACTCCCGTTACTAATCCTTCACGGTCATTACCAATTAATAACAGGTGTTACTCAGATTTCATGACTATTACCATCTGAAGGACAAAAATGAAGCAACCAGATAGAGTCTTAGTTACCTTGTGACCTCAAAATCACAGTTGTTATAGTTGAACCAGTAACAACTGTTACACCCGATTCACGGGTGTTACACATCTCTATCAGGCAAAATCTGAAAAGATTTATAGCTGTTGGAAATGACATAGAAGTTGGGAAGTTGGTAGAAGTCATTTTTAGAGCATAACAGTCATATTTTCAAGCTGGATTTGAAGACCTATAAATATATTAATCTCCTAAGTGAAGACTAAGAGACTTGAAGTGATTAAAAGTTGTGAACATGCATTTTTGCACCCTCAAATAATATTTGTCAATCAGACAGACATTCGCAACCCTTGGAAATCCCTTGGGACATTCGAGATCAAAAATGGGCAAGAACAGAACTTCGAGGAACCAAAATAGGCGAAAAACGGACAAAAATTGCAAAATCGCAACAAGCTGCTTGCGGCTGGCCATGCGAAACCATATGTGCCTCTGCAGTTGTCGTAAGGCCTCTCTGAGGCAGACCGCATCTTTTTTGTATTTTTTCAGTATTTTTCGCACTCGATCCCACATTGAAAGCCTAAGAATTCCTTCCCCCTCTCCTCAACCTATATATATAGCCTCATTACTTCAATATTCAAGACTCCTGGTTGCTTGGTTGACAGTTGTCCCTATCATCCTTCTTCTCTCACTATTATTTTTCTTTTTTCTTCATAAAGGGCTTCCCATTTTATCCTGTCTAGCTTGGTCCTCCTTGGATCGAGCTTTTTAGTTTAAATATATTTATTTTTTTTTGGCCTTTGCGAAGCAAACCGAGTCTCTTCTCCTTGAATTGACTTGGATTAGTCGCATATTTTCTATCTTGTTGCCTCAAAGAAGGTGGAACTACGATCCAGCAAACCGCTTCATCCTCCGTACATCCTCAAGCCTCTAAGATGTAAGGTAAGTACCTTCTTTTTATTCTTTTAATTCCGTTTTATTCTTTTTATTTCTTTTTCCAAGGCAAAGCGCCTTTTATTTTTATTTTTATTTTTTTGTTTCTCTAAGGCAAAACGCCTTATATCTTGTTCTTCTACTCCTTTCTTCTAATAAATCATCAAAACATGATAAAAAAAAAAGGTGAAACTAAAAGAAATACTCCATTGTAAAATGGAAGAATTGTGTGGATTTTTATTCCCATTCGAAAGGATATGTAGACACATTTAGTTCAAACAACAAATTCAACTTAAAATAAACAATTCCTTCTCCCTATCACTTTTAATTCTTTTATTTTATTTTATTATTTTATTTATTTTTGGAAAATGTATGATCTCCCCAGAACCCATAAGGGTTAGAGGAGATATTTCTTATTTATTTGGTTTTTATTGTAATTTAATTACTTTCTATTCTTTTATTTACTTTATTTGTGGATGGATGTTTCATTTATTTGTATAAATGTATGTTTATTCTTAATTGTCATGGCATTTTCATTATTTTTATATCATTAAGCTAAACCATTATTTTCAAAACAAACCAAAAACCTAGTCCTCGAATCCTCTTTGGTTTTGAAGGTCTAGTGCATTTTCCTTTGGGATATATAAATTAGAGTCAAATTATAAGTTTTTACATTATATTTTCCCAAGTAAAAATAAATTAAGATGGTGACTCTCAAAATAATTTTCAAAATTAAAGTGTTAATTTGCCAAATAAAGCGATAGCCGCTTCAATCATGAGTTTGAGCCTAAATGAGCATTTCGATTTCTAGCGAATCGAACCGGTACTTGGGCGAAGTCTTACAGTTGGCGATTCAACTGGGGGCCACCTTCTTTTAAAAAGAAGATAAAGAGGACTATTAATTGATTTAATTAAAGTTTGGCTTTTTAATATAATCATAGCTTTTCATGAATCATTGGCATAGACTTTTTGCCTCATGTGAGGCCTCGCCCGAGCACCGGTCTGATTCGCTAAGGGAATCAAAATGCTCTTCAGGAGAAACTCCACTATTGGAACCCGCTATGAGTTCGGAAAATTGGATTTTGTATTTTAGCATTGTAAAGAGAGTTGCCACTTTAATTTTGTTTATTTTTATTTGGGAAAATTAAAGGAAACCCAAATGCAATTGACTCCAAAATGTTTATCTTATCCCATAGAAAAGCAATAATCCGCGAGTGACCAAAGAGGGCTCGGGGATCAGGTTTTGGTAATAAACAGTAAATTTCTCTTAGTTTGGCTAGAAGTGCAAAATAACTTTATCAAAAGATGATTTTGTATATGCATGAACAGAGATAAAGATGATGAAAGAAACAATTAAAAGTGCTGCAAATATTATATGAATGACAGTTATGAAAGAAACAGGCAGAAAACAAAATAAGATAAAAGGATTTTTCCTCTAGCCCTTATGGGTACTAGGAAAAATACATATATTCCTTAATTAATTTAATAAAGGAAATGCATAAAAGATAATAAAACAATAGAAGAAAGATATATGAAATATGAAAAGGGAAAATATTATTTAAAATATTTTGGAGTTGATGCCTCAAAGATTGGCATGCTTGCGTATCCATTTGAATAGGAATCAAACCCCACGCAGTTCTTCCTTCTTGTGAAGGAGGGGTTTTACTCAAAAGAGATTTTGGTTTATTAATTTAATTCAGATTTTAAATTAATAATATTTATATCTTTTTGGTTTTAGATCCAAATAAAGATGCAGTAGGATAAATGTTTTTCTTGGCTTTTTCGCAAACAAGGCGAGCTTAACTTCGGATCTGAGCTCCACTTTGGATTTAGGAACTCAAAATAAATAATAACAACTTAAAATTAAAATAATTTTAGTGGGTGATGGATTTGGATATGGAAAAGTGATTTTAGTGTATTGAAATCGACATAATTTCAATTATAAAAAAAGATATTTTTCGGATTCTCCTAATTTCCTCTCCCTTTTCTGAAGGGAAAATGGGCTATTTATAAAGAAAGCAGGGTGAGGAAACAGGCGGCACTCTTCTGGTACCGCCCATGCGGTTTCTGGCCTAATTTGGTCTGGTTCGCCTGGATCGACCTGGTTTTGCATTATTTTTATCCGTTTTGGCCTGTTTCTGATCCGATTTACACCCGGTTTAATTCTATGGGTTCGTAATTAAAAATTGGTCGTTTGAAGGTGTAATTTTAAGGGTTCATAGCTGCCCCCTCATCAGAATTAGCTTGTTCAAAATGCGATTCTGATGATAGTGAACCTGAGAAATAAGGATGGAGAAAAGGAAGAACCGAAGTGATGTCTAGGTCGGGTTTTAGACATATTTGGAAAAATCTATATTCCCTGTCTGTTTGGAAAAATAAAAGTTATATTCCCGGTCTGTTTGGATTAAAGATCCTAAGGTTGTCTTGGGATAGGTCTGATTTTAGAATGAAAAACCTTATTTAGATTTAAGGTATTGATTGGTTTGGGGAAGGAGGTGCCTCTCGGTAGCTTTAGGAAGTGATGAAGATGGTCCCGGTCTGATTCTGGGTCATCAGAATTGATTTGTCTGATAGTCAATTCTGAAGATCTGAAAATGATCCTGCCTGATGGGATGATTGGTGGATTGGTTCTTTCTGGTAGGACAAAGTGATGGTTTTTCTAGTAAGACAAAGTGATGGTCCTTTCTAGTAGGACAATGTGATGGTCCTTTCTAGAAGGACAAGGTGATGGTCCTTTCTGGAAGGACAAGGTGATAGTCATTTCTTGTAGGATAAGGTGATGGTCCTTTCTGGTAGGATAAGATGATGATGAAGATTCTCTTTGGTAGAGGTTGAAAAAGTGATTTTCCGGATTGGGATAAGAAGGGATACCCCCGGTTTCTTTAGGAGATCTGTTGGATCATATGGATGACCTTTTTACTTAGTTTGAACAAATCTTGATTGGATTGATGCCTTGATTTAGGATTGATGATATTTTCAGAAGTTCGGATCGATGATCTGTCTTGCTTCAAGAGCTCTGATTAGCGAACTGTTTAGTATGAAATGCATCTGATTTATGCAAAGATTGGATACTTTGAACCTGTGAAGGGTCAACTGATATGAAAATGCTGATCTTTGTAGAGAAGGGTGCCCCCATTTTGGAAAGATATTGGCTTGGTTATTCAGCAAGAGGTTGATGCTCCTGGAAAGTTATGTTGGAAGGCTAGGTCGGGTTTTGCCTGGAAGGAGGTTATTGCTTTGGAAGGCTCGGTCAGTTTTTGCCTCGGAGGAGGTCATGCTTGGAAGGCTCGGTCAAGTGTGGCCTTTTTAAAAGTGGAGATTGTGGGTTGGCTGTGTATGACTTATCTGTTAAAAGTTTGTCTCTCGATATGACTTTTGGAAATGTTTTGACCAGTTGATTTGCCACTTAATTTTGCTTGTCCAAAGGACTTGGATTTTAGGGATGATATGATTTGATTGGGATGGGCTTTGACTAGTTTAGACCCTTTTTTAATCAGCTTAAGGATGATAAGCCTTAGGAGCCATAACTCGACTTTGGTTTTGCTAAGGAAACTGGGCTTTATGGATCATGAGTCTTGAGAAACTTGGGATTTTTGTGGGCTTGGGATTTTGGAAAATGAGATTTTATCAAGGAGACTTGGGTTTTTGATGGGCTTGGCCCTTGGAAGATGAGATTTTACCAAAGAGACTTGGGTTTTTGGATCATGAGTCCTGAGAGACTTTAGGATTTTGGTGGGCTTGGCCCTTGTAAGATGATATTGGACCAAGGAGACTTGGGTTTTTAAGGAAAGGTAGGTAGGCCTTTTGGAAAGTGTTGAGGAGGTTGTATGATTTTGCTTTTGTAACATGATTTAATGGAGAAGATAAGCACGACTTATCTTTTTGTCTGAGATTGAATAGACTCTTAGAGTGACGAAACTCTTGAGAAGACACTGAATTGATTTGGATGATGACTCAAAAGAAGTGCTCTTTAGATGGATGGTAAGAGTAATTTAGTTTTTTGTGACAAGCGTTTTGAAGGATATGCCCCCAATGAATGATAAGGGCTACTTAACTGCTTGAGCTAAGAGACGTGATGGATGATTTGAAGGATTTACCCTTAATGAATGATAAAGGTTACTTAGCTGCTTGAGCTAAGAGACGTGACAGATGAATTTGACAGAAGATGATTCGGAAGGTGTGCCCCTAATGAGGGATTAGTCGGAAGATGATGACTTTAAGATGATATGCCTTTAATGTGGGATAAAGGGCATAGGGAACAAAATGATTTGATCAAGATGATTTTTCTCTTCTTTTTAGCTCTAACTTCTGTTTGAGTCGCCTTTTCGGATTTTCGACTTAACGAGCTTGCTCTAATTTTTGCCTAATTCGCCCTTTCGGGTTTTCAACTTAGCGAGCTAATCAATGAATTTTGGCATTTAAAAATTATTCCACCATGATTAGGGCTGCTATTTTCCTTCATCTTAGTGCTTTGACCTTTGCCTAGACCATTTCATTGAGGTTTAGAGAGAAACCTTGTGAGGACATCGAGTCCTTTTTAAGATCGTTGCCTCTTTGTTGAGGTGTCTGTTTTTTATTAACCAAAAGTGCAATGGGTAACTCATTGGATTGCCTTTTTCTTTGACTGCTCCAACTGAATAGATCACCATTTGGTGTTCTTTATTTGACTATCTTTTGGTTGGGATCTGATGAAGCGACTATTGATGCGGGTACAAGAATACCTCAAGTCTTTGATTGTTCCAAATCATGGTGGATTTCATGGTGAAATACAAATGCTTACCAAAATTTTATTGATTTGATTTGTTTTGATCTTTTTGATGATTGATTTTGATTTTTTTTTTAACAGGAAAGATAAGAATAGAGAAGTGCATATAAATATTTTATTGCAAAAGGAGAATATAGTACAAAGACTCAAACTCATACATGAAAGACTCAGACTTGAACTTGGAATTTTGAACACGGACTCTGAATATGGACACAGACTCTATTTTGAACTTGGACTCGGACTTAGACTTGGACTCAATCTCAGACAGGTCAGATTAGCTGAGCTTGAACTCCTCCATAACATACTACTTACTTACTTAGGTAGAGGTGAGGTGAGGTAAGGTGGGGTCTGTTTTCCACTTTGATGAAGATGCATGGAATCATGGCTTCAAGTTTGAGATCAAGGCATGTCGGTCTTAGCCTCAAAGGTCATGAGGTTCAAATTCTTCATTACTATTCAGATTGGTGGTAGAGAATTCAGGTTGAAATGATCCACTTGGGATGTAATCTTTAACCCTTGATGCAGTTGCCACAAATGCTTTGAAGGTAGGCAAGTGTTGGGTTAGCAGATGCGTTTAGTAAGCTAGGAGTAGGTTATTAACAAAGATGTCTACATGTTATTGTTCGATTGGTCTGTTTACCATTTGAGCAGCCTTATCCCTCCATCTTGTAAGGAATATGGAGAAGGACTCATTTGGAAGCTATTTGATGGTTTCCAAGTCACTCCTAGTGACATCCACTTCACTGTTGTAATGATATTACTTGATAAGGGCTTGACAGATATCATCCTAGGTCCTTTTTTTTGCTTTTGTCTAGTGAAATAAACCATCTCATAGTAGCACCGGTTAATGATTGTTGGAACAGTTATGCAAAGAGCTCATTGTTAAGTTCTAAAGGTTGCATTGCCCCCACATATATCATCATATGGGTCTTGGAGCAAGTAGTACCATTAAATCTCTTAAGTTCAGGCATTTGGAATTTAGGTGGAAGTTTAGCAACAAGGAACAAGGCTAGGTTTTCCACATCAATCAGGTCATTGTGGAGCTTTAAGGATTTGATGGCTTTCTCCATTGCTTTGAATTTCTCCATGAATGTTCTCAGGTCAGGGTGAGAGAAAGCTTCTTTCCTTTGAAAAGGATTTGCAGGAGATGAAGTAGCAGGTTAGGTAATAATACTTGGAACCTTACTGGTTTGAGGGGTACTAGTAACAACCTTTCCCTTATCTGTAAGGTCAATAGTTATTTTGGATGATGAAGCAGTGTTATCATGGATTTAGGCCAGAACAAGATTGGCTTGGTTCAAATTTAGGGTGGTCTGGTAAAAAACTGTGTTTGGGTTAGTCAGGTTGAGGTTAGCTTGATTAACCATGGCCCGCACTTTTTTGATGATGGATTGCCTCTGTTCTTCGAATTGAGTTTGTTGAGCATTCAGAATTACTTGAAAATTATCCTCTTGCTTTTGAAAGAGATTGATCATAAGTATGGTCAGGGTATCCATGTTAGTTGGGTTAGGCATTGGTACCTTTAAGCAAAATTAAAAGAAACCCAGTAAGTGTTTAGTGAAGAGGATATGTGAGTAAGGGTATATAGACTTTGGGGGAAAAGGATCCCTTATGGTGTTGTGGGCTAACTATTTTTGGGCTTTGAGTATGATGGGCCAAAGGTATTAGGCTTTGGGGATTTGCTAAGGTCTTGTGCTTAGGATTGCATGTTGCGCCAAAGGTATTAGGCTTTTGGAATTTCCTTAGGTAGGATGGGCCAATGCTTTGGGCTTAGGGTTACATGTTATGCCAAAGGTATTGGGCTTAAGATTTGTGGGGCGAAGGTGTTTTGGGTCAAAAGTGTTTGACCTTTTTTTGGTTCAAGGCTCCATTTAAAATGAGGTGTTTTGGGTAAAAAGTGTTTGACCCTTTTTCGGTTTAAGACTCCATTTGAAATGAATGCATTTTGTACAATATAGATGCATGATAAAGATGCAAATGTGTAAGGGCTTTGCTTTATGCAACATACAACTTGAGGTTAGGTTCTAGGTTCATTACATAGAAAGGTAAAGGTGGCTTGAATTGGGTATTCGTCACACTAGAGCAATGATATACCTAACCACATGTGAGACAAGGAGCCTCGTATGGGTCCGGCAATACCTGCATACTCTTTACACCTTTAAAAAGGATTTAAAGAATACGTCGCAGGCTGGAAAATTTCACTATCGATGAATAGACCCTAAGAGGGGTATCCACTCGATGTTACTCTCTATCCATTGTTTTCCTAAGAAACTAGGATTTTGGACAAAGAGTCCATATGTAATGATGCATGAAAAGCTATTTTGAAACTAAAGCCAAACTTTGTTTTTACCAAAAGTAATCCGCTTTTATCTTTTATTTAAAAAGGATTTAATTGTCCCCAGTGGAGTCGCCAACTATGAGGCCTCGCCTGAGTATCGGTCCGATCCGCTAAGGGAATCAAAATGCTCTTTGGGAGAAACTCCACTATTGGAACCCGCAATGAGTTCGGAAAATTGAATTTTGAATTTTGGCATTGTAAAGGGAGTCGTCACTTTAATTTTGTTTATTTTTATTTAGGAAAATTAAAGGAAACCCAAATGAAATTGACTCCAAAATAATTATCTTATCCCATAGAAAATCACTAATCCGCGAGCGACCAAAGAGGGCTCGGGGATCAGGTTTTGGTAATAAACAGTAAATTTCTTTAAGTTTGGCTAGAAGTGCAAAATAACTTTATCAAAAGATGATTTTGTATATGCATGAACAGGGATAAAGATGATTAAAGAAACAGTTAAAAGTGCTGTAAATATTATATGAATGACAGTTATGAAAGAAACAGGCAGAAAACAAAACAAGATAAAATGATCTTTCCTTTAGCCCTTATGGGTACTAGGAAAAGTACATATATTTTTCAATTAATTTAATAAAGGAAATACATAAAAGATAATAAAGCAATAAAAGAAAGATATGCGAAATATGAAAAGGGAAAATATTATTTAAAATATTTTGGAGTTGATGCCTCAAAAATTGGCATGCCTGCATATCCCTTTGAATGAGAATCAAGCCACACGCAGTTCTTCCTTCTTGCGAATGAGGGGTTTTACTCAAAAGAGGTTTTGGTTTATTAATTTAATTCAGATTTTAAATTAATAAGATTTATATCTTTTCGGTTTTAAATCCAAATAAAGATGCAGTAGGATAAATTCTAGATCTAAACTTAGAATTTTAAAATGCAAGAGAAATGGATTATACATTTATTTTTCTTAGATTTTTCATGAACAGGGCGAGCTTAACTTCAGATATGCTCCACTTCGGATTTAAGAACTCAAAATAAATAATAACAACTTTAAATTAAAATAATTTTGGTGGGTGATGGATTTGGATATGGAAAAGTGATTTAAGTGTATTGAAATCGACAGAATTTTAGTTATAAAAAAAGGTATTTTTTGGATTCCCCCAATCTCCTCTCCTTTTTCTGAATGGGAAAGGGGCTATTTATAAAGAAAGCAGGGTGAGGAATCAGGTGGCACGCCAGCGGTGCCAAGTGCCGCGCTTCACACTTTGCTTGCTGCCCGCTGCCCAGACGATTTCTATCCTGGCTTGGTCTGATTTGCAGGGATCGACTCGACTTTGCACTGTTTTGATCTGTTTTGGCCCATTCTGATCCGATTTGGGCTCGATTTGATTCTATGAGTTCGTAATTGAAAACCGATCGTCTGGAGGTGCAATTTTAAGGGTTCACACCTCATAACCTAGGTTTTTAGGAAAACAAGGGATAATAGTTAACATCGAGTGGGTAACCCTCCTTAGGTCTATTCGGTGATAGCGAAAGCACACCCTGCGATGAATCCTTTGATCCTTTCAAAGGTGTAATGGGTAGTTCGTACTGAACCCATGTGAGGCTCCTTGCTTCACATGTGGTAAGGTATATTATTGCCTTAGTGTGACAGGTATCCTTTCAAGTCACCCCTACCCTTTCATGTAATGGACTTAGAACTTGGGCCTTAGGTTGTATGAACCATAATAAATAAAGCCTTAATTATGATCATATGTCTAAGAAAAACTTTTTCTCCATGCATCCATAATGCATTTTATATCTTTTTCTAAATATTTACCTTGTTTCTTTGTTTTGCTTTCAAGGTATCAATGGCAGGCCTAATCAATATGGATGTTATGACCACACTCATGGCCACCCTTCTTAAGAAGTAAGAGGAAAGCTTTCAAGCTACCCTTGATGCCCAACAGGCCCATTTCACTGAAATAAAAAATTTCCAACGCCAATCCATCATAGATGAAGTAAGAGGGTTAATAAACAATACCAAATCAAACCAAATTAATCCAAGCTCCTCTACCACACTTCTGAAGGGATATTGGGCCCAAGCGCAGCGGAATTGGTAGGTTTGTGAAATCTCAAACACTTTAAAATTTCACAACACCTTGTGGTTTAAGTCCAATAAACTTTCCAAGCAATCTCTTAATTAATGTGTAAAACACATATGCTAGAAAAGAAAGAACAAGTGGTAATCAAATTACC
>CATKHJ010128291.1:0-25809 GCA_949750685.1 Vernicia montana | reverse complement strand
GAACTACTTTATTCGCTTACCTTATATGGTATTTAGCCGGCATAACATATTGTCATCGTGTATTCACTGAGATTTTATATCTCACCCCTTAGTTGTTTATTTTTTTTCAGGTGCTATATAGGTTGAGACGAGGTAAAACTCAAGCTTCATCTTCTCGCTTGGGGGTTACTCTGTCTATATTTTCATTTTGTCATTTTGATTATGTCACAATGAATATGTATCTCCAAGAGTTAAAGTCTAGAGTTCCATGGTTATTGTGATATTGTATATGATGGTTGAATTATGTAAATTCTATTGGGATTGTAATATATGACATATTACTTTATCGTATTAATGGAATTCCTTTGATGAATGGATGTGGATTGTTATAGTAATGTGTTTGGGGTTCTGATATGGGAATCGTATATGCATGATTGGATAGTATAGTATTGGGTTCTACGAGTTTTCGGTGTCCTTACGCCTACCCATGCCCTAGGACCGTCGCGGTTCGTAAGTCGGGTCGTGACAGTTTGGTTCCACAACTAGTGGAGCAAATAGAGCGTGGGTTGGCTTCATCACAGCTAGGTCACCAAGACAATATAACAGATCCAGAAATTCCAACAGGTCATGTTGTTGAAAATCAAGGTAATGTTTCTCAACCTATTGATTTCGTCCTTCCTACTAATAACTTACAAGTAATTTTGGATGAAATGAATAAACAAGCTAGGTTAGTGTATGATGCTTGTGTGAGAAATCAAGATATGCTTCATCAAGCACTAATTAGCATGTTCACTCCACCACAAAGCCCTAAGCAGGCTACAATCCACATGCCTTCTAAACAGCCCTCAGAAGAACTCATGGACAATCTTATGTTCGCCAAAAGATTGGTGATTCTCACCGCCCTGAAGAACGTTGTTCACCCCCTCACAAAAGAAATGAACCAAGGGTTATGCCTACTGGCTGCCTAAGGTAGGTTTTACCATAACAGTTGCATGCTAAGACTAACCCTATCAGTCATCCTACTATGTATGACAATGATGCAGGTTTCAACGGAGAAGGGCTAATGAACTTAGCACCAATAGTCAACAAGATCCCATAGCTTGTTCCACCACAAGTATCTAGGGAACAAGTTCTTGTGGACATTAAAGCGGACAAGATCAACAAGGGAGTGCTTAAATTCCCTGAGAAGAAGAATTCCATGCTCATCAAGGAAGATCCATTTCCACCAGTAGCCATTGTTAATTTCGTGGTTATTGATAGCAAGCCCTTAGTGATTTCTGATGACAGGCTAAAAGACAGAAGCCCACCAAGGGTCCGTCAGGGAAAAAAAAAGCTCTAGATTGTGTATTCTTAAAGCAAAGCCATCTCGCTAGAGAGAGAGGCTACTAGAAAGATCACCAAGGATAACTCACCAGTACAAGTTCCAGAGGAGTCAACCTTGATTTGTTGTTCCTCCTGTTGTGGAACTAATTTACAAGTGGCATTGTGTAGAACACAAAAAGTTACCTATGCCACTCACCAAGACTCAAAACGTAGATTGCAGAGATAGAAGGCTGAGGCTAGAAGGAAAGAAAATCCACAGAACTTTCCTCCTAGAGAAATGAATAGAAGCAAGTTCAGAAGACCAGCTATTGAAAATTTTGACAATTCTGAGGAGGATCTACTAGGTAAATCGCCAGAGGAGGATGTCATCAAAATTCAGACTTCAAACACTCAGGGGGGCAACATCACCAATGAGTGGGAAGATCCTCTTGGTGTCTTACCTATGGAAATCATAATAGGGAATGACTAGAGAGTAGATATGAATAAGTACTTTGATAACCTTTGTAGAAGGATGTTGGACACAATCAAAGTATAGGCACATAATTATGTATCGCTGGAGGGTGATCTCTACAGGAAGGGATTTGACAGTTTACTGTTGAGGGGCCTAAATATGCCTGGTGCGTTGAAAGTGATGCAACAAGTCCATGAAAGAGTGTACCAGGCTGGAGTGAAGATAAGGTGGATCATCAAGAGACATGGCTACTAGTGGCCAACCATCCTAAAGGATTGCATCAGTTATATTAAGGGATGTCAGCAATACCTAAAGAGATATTTACAAAAGTAAAGAAGTAAATATACCTTAGGTCTATAGTGCTTAGAATTATTTTTCCCTGTAGAGACCTAAGGTTGATGTAACAAATGCAATGCAAAGGCCTTGGGCCTTTCATCTCAAACGACACGGAAATAGAAAGAAATAGTCTTAATGACTTTTCATTGGCTTGAGACATGTTTAATATCATCCAATCAACAAAGAAAAAAAACGCTATTTTAAAGTTCAAGCAATAGGTCCATAATATAGTTCCACAAGACTATAGAGTAAAGTATTTGGGAGAACTCACTCAAAGACAAATGAAAATACATCCCTTAAGGTACTCCACTGAGAAGTGTTGTTGACGGGTGGAAGCAACTGTAGAGGATGGTGAAGACAGTAGAGAGGAAGAGGCCATGGTGACCCCTGCAAATAAGGTACAAAATTTAAATTCATATATTGAAATTCATTAATTTTGGCTTAAATTCATTATTTCACAACCTAAAGCCCTAAATCACCAGTAAAATTTCAAGCAAAAATACTGAAATAATCATACACAACAGCTGCATACTTTTCCATAGTAAAATACATGAATCAGAATTAATTTATTAGAACTCACTAGTACCTATAGACTAAAGTTCATCTGTTCAAATTCTTAAGCCAATACACAGAAGCTAAATCATGTCCAGTATATTCCCAAATAATTCCTAGAGCCAAAGGTCCACAAGAATTTCAGGCTAAAATCCATAGCTTATATATCCAATGTCCATAATTCATCAAGTCATAGTAACCCAATTTTCAACTCATCAAACATATTTATGGTGATATTTAATTTTATTAGCTAGGAAAATATTAAGCAAATATGAATTTTATTTTTTATTTTAGGCTAATAATTTCAAGGCCGAAAAATAGATATTTTTCATATTTGTTAAAGTAAATCTTTAGCTAAAGAAGTTAAATCTACAATGAAGTCAAAATTTCTTCCAATATTCTAGGTCAATCCTCTCTAACTACTTTGCAAATTTCAAAACTCAAAAATTTAAGGTTTATTTTTATGGGTGTTAAATAAAAATTAATGAATTTTTGCAAGAATTTTGCCAAAAATTGATTTATTTCGTAGCTAAATTCTATTGCAAACATTAAGAAAATATTAAATTTGACAATGGAAGAAATCAAAATCATGAAACCCATAAAAAATTG
Organism: Vernicia montana; assembly: GCA_949750685.1. Classification (NCBI taxonomy): domain Eukaryota; kingdom Viridiplantae; phylum Streptophyta; class Magnoliopsida; order Malpighiales; family Euphorbiaceae; genus Vernicia; species Vernicia montana. Next base: position 22,559 of record CATKHJ010128291.1, on the reverse strand, counting down.
TAAAGAAAATCCAAAAATCCTCACCTTTTAGCAATGGAAAATAAGCTAAAACAGAATAAATGGAGAAGGATGACCGGAGCTAGATCGGCCAGTTGGGGTCGTGGCAAACTATTGGGGAGCAGTAGTGGCAACAGTCGAGTCATAAGCTGGCTTACTGCCAGATGCTGCTGTGCATCGTGACCTGTGCTAATTGAAGCTCCTGCGCACGCAGGAGTTGTTGGTGCTGTGGAAAGGAGAGCTCCACCGAAGTTGGGTACCAATGCCAACTGGAGCAGATAGACCAATGGAAAGCTGCTGTCGGAAAAAGGTGCCGCTAGTGAGGAACTGTAGATCCAAGCTACTGATGGTAAAAAAAAAAAAAAAAAAGGAGAGAAAAGGGTTTTGGATTTTTTGAAATCTTTTATTGAGATAAATTGGGTAATTTTTATTGGGAATTTGAAAATTAAAAAAAAAAAAATTAATCCTTGGGTTTGTTGGAAAAGGATTAGATAGAATTATGAATTATATAAGGATTAAAAGTTTGGGTTATTGAAAAATAAAAATAAACAGGTGAAAAATTAATTTTTTGGAATTAATACACTGGGGAACTTGTAGAGATTTTTTTTTTTTTTTTTTTTTTGCTCTGTAGAGTTTTCCTCAAGGCCAGTATATTGAATTTTGAGTCTCATTGTGGAAATAAGACACTAGAGACACAAATTATTATTTATATCCATACAAGTTTGATTTACAATCAAACTGTATGTGGGGAGGCATTGTTTGCACTATAAATGTAAAATGGGTTAGATCCATTAAATAGACTCATCAAGCCAGGAATTGTGTTAAATTAAATAACACAGTAAACCAAGTGAAGTTCATCTATGCTTACAGATGAAAGCTGACAGTTGCAATAACAGACTTTCCGTATTTTATAGTACAGTGGAGAATTTTATATCACTAGTAGTTACCAGGAATTGCCAGCAATTGAGTCATCTCTTGGGAGTGGAGAAGCAGTTGATAACCTACAGCAGTAGTGGAGTAGTTATCTCCTTAGGGGAAGTATTTAAACAAAATTGTAATTTCTGTATAAGCCCCAACCAATTCAACACCCAATAGGCTCAGTGCCTTCTATCAGCTCCAACGAGCAAAACCTTTCTTCAACCTTCAGCCTTCAACTCTCTAAGCTTTCTGTAACTATTGCTTTTAATGAATAAAAGTTCTCTATTTCCATAGCTTTACTGTGTTATTTAATTTAATGTTTCCTAATTGTTATTGAGGGTTCAAGTGTACTATCATAAGGAAGTTTGAGTGCTCACAATCATCTGGTCCTAGAAGTCTAAACGGTGTGATTTACAGGTTCATGTACCTTCACCCGCATGTGGCACGCCCACAATTACAACACTTCCCTTGAGCCAAAATTAGACGTCAACAAAATCTAAAAATAGCTTCCTGAATTATGTACAATTTTTTTTTCAAAAATAAATATTACATCTTAGGAAGCTAACTATGTTAGAAATATTTACAAATTAAGTTAAATATGTACAATTTCTTCTTTCTATATAAAAACTAATGGCCCATTCCAAAATGCAATCTCTCCATTTTCTTTCTCTTTTCAAACTTAAAGTTCTGCATTTTCTTTTTCAAAATCTCTAAGTTCCAGCTAAATTAATATGATTTCCTCCATTATTCCTTTTTTTCAAAGAAATCAGTCGATTTCTATATTAAACCCAAGATTCAAGCTTTCTTAGAAGAGCTCCAAGTAGATCTAAAAAGTAGTTTTGTCGATCTGGTACGCCAAGGATTTTAATGAGAATATAGTTTATATGATGATGATTTGACTTTATCGGAGAAGCTTTAGCGAGTGAGGTAAGTTATGAAACATACTAATGCATGGTAAGCCTATCCTGAAATATCTTTGATGAAATTTTTATTGATCTAACTTATGAATATTATTGTTGTTGTTATTATTATTATTATAAATGAAACTTTATTGTTAAAAAGCCATATTGATTTATTGCTTAATACAGAAAGCCATTTTTTGTGATGAGGCCATTGGGCTAACCTATTATTTATGATGATGATCCTACCAAGCCCATACTTAGCCTTGACTAAACACTGACAGAAACACCTTCACTAATAGAAGGAAATTTATTAGACCGTGTGCAACAGTGACTCGACTGACAAGGTCTATAAACAACGTTAGATGCACTGAGATCTCCTACTATTATGTTATCGAGACTTATAGGGCTTGTGGTATCGTGCCACCCATTAAATCTCCTACTATTTCTGAGACTTCATGGGGTTTACGGTGTTGTCCCACCCATTAGATCTCCTACTGTTATATTACTAAGGCTCATTAGGGTTTGTGGTGTCGTCCACCCATAAGTTCTCCTACTAAGACTCACGGGATTGTGGTTATGTTTTACCCTGAGTTCTCTTACTGTAATGTTTGGTTCTGTCAAAATGAATGTTCCCTTAGTGCTTGTTTGTCTTCGGCACATATATATTGTTCTTTGACACCAAATGTATTGATATATATGAATATGTTTATGTAGATTTATTTCTCTTTCATGAACCCCAAGTATTATGTGTTTCATAATTTACTAAGTTGACAGCTCATCACATCGTCTGTAGATTTCAAGTATACATTAGAAGAGGATAGGAGCTGAGTTGACAGAATCTCTTTGGTTATTCTTCTTCACTAAATAAGTTTAAGATGTATATGTTTATTTCTTTAAGTTTGTAATTGTAAAAGTTCAATTTATTGTATTTTTATCTAGACGCTCCGTAGAATGAATGATATATGTATAAAGTAATTTAAATGAATAAAATGAAAAGAACTTGATTTTTTCTTAAGATGAAATTGTTACTGGACCATGAATGATTATGTTATGTTTATGTTTTATGAGTATGCTAATCTTGGATAGATTTTGAGGTTAGTATGGATTCTATGGGTTTTCGATGGTTTTAAATCTATCAGTGCCCTAAGATTGTCATACCGCTAGAGTCGGGGTGTGATATTATTCAAATTTTAAAATTAATAATCAATCAAGTATTTATTAAGTGAAAAATCAAGATAGCAATATTTAATGATCAAATTCATCGTGTCTTTTGATATTATAAATAACCTCTCAAATTCCATAAGTTTTAGATTTAATATGATATTGTAATTAATACCTAATATGAATGAAAAAAAAAATTAAAGTTTAAAATATAAAAATACTAATTATAGATGAAATTGTAAAATAATTAAAAAATATTTTTTTAATAATGTGGCATCTGACTCATTATAGTAAAACCTATTTTTAATTAAAAAAATATTTGAAGAAAGTTCAAAAAAATATGATTTAGTTTCGCATTTTTGCAAATAAGAGTCCATGAATTTTTTTTTATTAAAATTCATTACCACGTAAGCTGAAATCGATATGTTAAATTATCAGACCCTTAATTGTTAATAGAGTTAACTACATACATGATTTTGCAAAAAAAAAAAAAAAATTCCACGAACCTCTATTTATAAAAGCACGAAAACCACATAGTACTTTTTTGAATTTTTCTCTCTCATTTATAAGAGGTGTAATGGATGAAATAGGATTAATAGATTATACAACAAGGACGCCTTCTCTCTAAATAACTCTTACCAATATATTTTAATCTTGAACTTAAGATTTCATCGACAACCGCATTGTTAAAGGGATCACTTAATTAATTAATTAATTAATAATATATATATATATATATATATACCAGAAGTCTGTGAAATTTATGTTCATCTCCATCTTCATTTGTATTTGGGCTTTTATGGTATAAGAGTCATGGGGGGTAATGATTCTATAATGTTTAGGATTTATTTTTAATTTGTTTGTAGAGAGATAAAATTTTATTGGATCAGAGTTAAGAGCGGTGTGTGTCGTAAGTCCTAAGAGATGAGGTAAAACCATTGGCTTACTCTTAGCTAATTGAGAAATTTTATTTTAATACAAATTTTTTACAAATGGATTCTTTTCTTTGTAGAACCACTTCTCTTTCAAACTCTTCTACCTCTGAAAGTTTAGAGATTAAAAAGATAATCAATAGGGAGGAAATTACTATTGAAGATTTTACAAAGCATATTGATGATTGGGAAATTCCCAAAGTACAAAAAGACCAGATTTACAAAACCTTTGAATTAAATTTCTTCAAAGTTGTTTTTACAATCAAAACTGAAGAGAGAGATATACAACTTTCAAAACCTTTTGAAACTATTCATCTTCTCTATCAAAAGTCTTTACAAAGCCGTAGAGCTAAGAACTACAAGTACATTCATATAGGTTTAGTCCAAGTAGGGATCAAACCCCTTACAAGAGTAGAGAAGGTCTAAACACTTATATTTTAGCAGTCCTTAGAAATGCTAGGTTTACAAACTTTCAGGATTCCTTGCTCAGTTCCATCGAATCTAGCCTGAATAGTGGACCTATTTCTTTCAACTGCTATCCAAATATTATTGTTTCTCTTAATGATAGAAATATTTTACAAAGCATCATTTTACAAATAAAAACTCATAATTACAAAATGCTTGAAGGCTCCATTCCAGTTGCATTAATTTTCAAGATACATCACAAGGCTATGATCTCCGCCTTCATTACAAGACACAAATTTCATTCTCAGAAAGGAGAAACCCTTCTCTTACAAACCGACCTTATAAAGTCCAACACTGTTATTCCAAGATCTATCCAATGGAAATATATTACCTTACCAGATGAATGGATTTTAAAAGGAGTATCCCAACTAGCACCTCCAAAGCAGTTTGAGCCAAATTCTCAGCTTACAAAAATTACCAAGTTTCAAGATGGTAGAGTTAAACTCACATTTGATAGAAAGTCAACAAGCTCCAAATTTTCTGATGAAGCCTCTACCTCAAACACTATTGACTTAGGAAGAGCATCTAACCTTCCTTTAGTTATACATCTTCCATATACACAACCCACTGTACAAAAACCTCAAAATACATCTCGTAGAATACAACCCAGGTATTCTACATCAGACCTACCCAATTCCATTTTATAAAATGTTCATTATCATATAAATATACCCCATTCTGCCTATACAGACAACCAACCTTCAAATATGCAAAGTGAAGAATAAGATGACCACCAGTCACCTCCAACTTCTCCAACCTTTTCAGCCATTACCCAAAACATAACTCATGAGTGTAATGTGATTGAAAAAGATTTTGAAGTAAATAAACAATATTTACATTATGATTTTTATGCATCTAGTAATGCAAAAAAAAGAACATGGTTTTTCAAAAAAAAATTGGAAACTAGAAAAGAAATTCAAATACAATATTATGATTTTGTATTTCTTCATAAAGTACACATTTTATTTTTTGATTGGTTTGAGATTTATGCATCTGAAAATAAAATCTCATATCCTTTTACAAAGTCCTTGAACCTAGTCACCACTAGGAGCAAGACTCTAGAATGGAAAGTAGATGGAAAGATTATCCAGCCTGAATATCCTCCTGCTAGGAAAATAAACTTCCTCACGGTGATCTTCAAATTGAAGCATCTCCTTACAAAGTCACTATTGAAAATGATACAAACAAGAATATCATTCAACAAAACAACTTTACAAATGTCAACCTCCAAACCATAGGAAAATAATTGACTATGATAAAACACCATATCCAAAAGTCTATTGTTTCTCCTATCCAAACTATCAATCTAAGTGTCCAAATATCAATTGTCTAGCAAAACCCTTGCATGATAGATTGAAAAAAAAAATCCTATCCCTTGGACTAATGAGCATACTATGATTGTTTAGCAGATCAAGAAACAAGTCCTAGAGATCCCTTGTCTTCATTTAGCAAATCCTTCAACTCCTAAAATAGTTGAAACAGATGCTTCGGAGTTAGGATATGGAGGGATATTAAAACAAGTCCAAAAAGGGGAGAAAAATATTGTACAACTAACCAATCAAGTCATAGATTGATATGATAACTAAAGAAGAGGAGGCAGAAGCCCAATCCTTACAAAAGAATTTACAAATCCAACAGTGGGTAGAATCTCTATCCCAATCACCAGAATTAATTATGGCTTTACAAAATTTCACTCAGGCCACACAGACTCAATAAGATAAATCTTCTAAATTCATTTCTACAAAACTATAGATAGGATCTTCCTCCAAAAAACCCCTATCTCAAAAAGATTTACAAATTATTTCTCCAAATCATTCTCAATTTATTTTATCACAATCCAAATTTACAAAATCATATTATTTTCAAAAAGTATATTTTCAAAATATACTGACTATAAAGGATGGATTTTACCACCAAAACTCATTTACAGTAGTGAAAAAGCTTTTCCCACCAGGATGGAATTACAGACCATGGGATCTTACAAAGACTTAAGCCTGTTACATGGCAGTTCTCAAAATAACGGGATCATCCAAATTCAAACATTTCAAATTACACAAAGACCACCCTAACCCAACTAACTTCGCCATCAACATTCAAAAAATTATACATCCTTCATATTGGGGAAGGGATCTTTCATCCCTAAAAGCCTTTCTTATTGAATTCCATACAAAGCTAAAACACTACAAAAAATTTTCCTATTGGGATTACCAATAGGCATGGTTTAATATATTTTTCATACAAAACCCCAAAGGAAGCTATTCATGGCTAATTTACTTTGATTTGAACATAAACACTACAAAACTCCCCACCTGGTTCACCTAATGGTGGCAATTTTTTGGGACACTACCAGATATTTTGTCCTAAGAAGTCCAAAAAACTTTCACCTTGTTCAAAGCAAATTACAAATCCTCAGATAAGGAAAGGCGGTTCTCACCACTTCTTTTTTTATGTTCCAAATTCTTCTTACCTCTAGTATGTACACGGTACTTTGATTACCATCAACAATATGGTATGATAATTCTTATCAAAAAATTCAAAGTAAAATGGTGGGATTCATTCAATGCCCAAGAAAAACTATCCAAATCAATGGTCCAAGATTGGCTTATAAAGCATAACTATCTTTCGGTTCTAACCACAATCCCTATATTTCTGAACCAAAAGTCCCATGCTCAAGCTCTCATAGCGGCGACAAAAACTCAAGAAGAATATCTTTCTACAATGAAATAATTGCTAGAAAATATAACTTCCACATCTTATGTGGCATCCTCTTCCAATGCTGAGTCAAATTCAGAAAAGCCAATTATTGATCTTGGCAATGACAATGAAGATGACTATTTTGGCATCCTACCACCTATCCTTTAAAAGAGAGAGAGAGAGAGAGAGATGAGTATATATATATATATATATATATAAGGGTAAAAATCAAAAGTTTTCATTTTTTTTTCCACTGACAGTTCAAATCTACATAAATCACATATGAAGCTACAAAAGATCCATGTGAAGTCTATAAAAGTCTAAAGAATCTCCAGCTGAATATCTTTGCTTCACCAGAAATCACGAAAGAAATTAGTCCATAATTACAAAGCCTGCCATCCAGAGTCTCTATATAAGGCAATCTTCTCTCCTTAAAGAAGCAGAATACTTGATAGCATATAAAATAAGATTATTCTCTTTGAGAACCCTTGTAATCTTTTCTTTGCTTAAAGAAATTCTCTCTTCATTTACATTTCCCTGTATCCACTACAAATCATCCTTATATCTCTAAGATTTACGAAGCTTAAAAATCCTATTTTTAAGTCATTTCAAATTTCCAAATCCAGCCAACAACAAATTCAAAAGAACCAACCAAAATTTATCAAGGCTATTAGAGAACAACTGAGTAGAATAGAAGCATCTTCCTTAGAATCCTCTAGACAAATAGCACCCAATACTCCTCAATCTCAGAATAAGACTATTAGTGTGTTAGATCAAAGATTAGTACAAAACTCAGATGAGGAAGCCTTTCAAGAAAATAACCCTGAAATTAATAGACTTCATTGGCAACCTCCACTTCAAAGACTCATAGCTCCTAATATAAGAATTGAAAACAAACTCAATATCTTGACCCAATCCAAATTCAATGCCTCTTTTATCTATGAATGGAATATAAATGAAATGTCAGAGTAAAACATCCTTAGTTTGCTCCAACAAATAACCATGGCAACAAATGCTTATAAAACCCAAACAGGAACCCTTGATAGAGCCATAGTTGAACTCATCATAGTTGATTTTTCATGACAGTTGAAAGGATGGTGGGATTTTCATCTCACCGCCCAACAACAATTAGAAATTTTAGATTCCATACAAACTTTCAAGGATGGGACACCCATTTTAGATGAACAAGGAAATACAATTCAGGATGCAGTAGTCATACTCATCTTAACCATTTCCTTTCATTTTGTAGGAGACCCATCTCACCTCAAAGACAAAAATATTGAGTTACTTAGCAACTTTAGATGCAAGAAACTCAGTGACTTTCAAAACTACAAAAACACGTTCCTTACAAGAGTCATGCTTAGAGAAGATTCCAACCTTGTTAGGAGAAAAGGTTAGAAATAACATTAGGCAAACCTTTGGTAACTACATCCTATATGATCAATTGACCTATGGAGAGCTCATTAGCTTAACCCAAAAAGAAGGTTTTAAGATTTGTTAGGATTTGAAATTACAATGACACCTTAAGTGGGAGATGAAAAAAACCAGACAAGAACTAGGTAGTTTTTGTCAACAGTTTGACTACAACCCACTCAAACCTTCAACTTCAATTTGTAGTGGTTAGTGCAAAACCAAACCCTATAGGAAGCCTTACAAATCTCATAGGAAACAATCCAAACCTAAGGATGATTCTTATTACAAAAAAAAAAAAAAAAAAAACATCTTACTCCAAATCAAAGAAACCTTTTAGGAAGACACAATCCAAAATTAGGACTAGCCTGAAAGATGTTACCTGTTACAAATGCAACAAAAAAAAGTCATCCAACCAAATACTGTAGACTCAATACAAGACTTTAGGAACTCCAATTAAAAGAAGAAACTATTAGCAAGATAGCAACCCTTCTAATAGAAACTTCTGATTCTGAATCCTCAGACCACTCTAAAGATAGGAACTCTTTACAAATTGATGAGTTGGTCACCTCTTCTAGCTCAGAACCCAGCTCAGACATTGATTTTTATCATAGTCCAAAACAAGTTAATATGTTAACAAAAGACCAAGAATTCATTCTTGAAGCCATCAAATATATTAATGATACCCAACTCCAAAAGGAATATTTAGATAGACTTCTAAAATCCCTCGAGAAAAAACTCGTTCAAAAACCTTTAGTCTTACCTTCTACTAGTACAAACACCTATGATCTTACAACCATCCTAAGTAGAAGAAAGAAATCCAAAGCCCCTGTAGCAACCATCCAAAAGTTACATGATGAAATCAAAATTGTTAAAACATAGTTAAAAGAACTCAAAGAAAAGCAAAAGAAAGACTCGGACCTCTTACTACTCCTTTTGAAAAATCAAGATTCTGATTCTGATTTTGAGAAATTGGAAGATGATTAGAATATTCAAAACCTTGAAAATCTAGAAAAGGTCCCAGAAGATTTTCTGTTTGTTTTGCGAGAAATTACTTCTAAAAAATATTTGATCAAAATAACTCTTGTTTTTTCAAATGATTTCAAACTCAATACTATTGCTTTATTTGATATAGGTGCTAATCTAAATTGTATCAGAGAAAACATAGTTTCAAAGAAATTCCACCAAAAAACAAATGAAAAGATTTCAACTGCAAATAATTCCAAATTTACCATTAGAGGAAAAACATAAGCCTTTGTTGTTAATGGAAGTATTGCCATGAAAAACTTTTTCATTTTAGTAAACGATATCCATCACATGATCATCTTAGGGACTTCTTTCATCAATCTCATAACTCCCTACAAGGTCACTGATAATGGTATCACTACAAAAACCAAAAATACAAAACTTGTTTTCCCTTTTTTGCAAAAGCCAAAAACTAGAAATCTTAATCTTATAAAATCATATTCTATGTTTTAGATAAATGCTTTGATAAAAAGAAAACAAACCCAGCTTTTGCATCTCAAACAAGATGTTTCTTTACAAAGAATTCAAAGCCAATGGCATAACCAGTTGGTAAAAGAAAAAATTTATGATTTTCAAAACAAAATTGAAAAAGAAATTTGCCCTGAATTTGCTAAATGCTTTTTGAAATAGAAAACAACACATCATTGATCTTCCTTATGAAGTAGGTTTTGATGAAAAATAAATTCCTACAAAAGCCAGACCTATCCAAATGAATGTTGATCTAGAGCAACACTATAGGTCAAAAATTCAGGATTTAGTTTCCAAAGGTCTAATTTCAAAGTCTAGATCACCTTAGTCTTATACAACTTTCTGTATCAACAAAAACTCAAAAATAGAAAGAGGAACACCTAAGCTATTAATCAATTACAAACTTCTGAACAAAGCCTTAAAGTGAATTAGGTATCTTATTCCAAACAAAACGGATTTGTTACAAAAATTACATATTGCCTTTGTATTTTCAAAATTTGATATGAAATCAGGATTTTGACAAATACAAATTCATCCAAAAGATAGGTACAAAACAACATTCACAGTCCCCTTTAGTCAATATGAGTGGAATATCATGCCTTTTGACTTGAAAAATGCTCCTTTAGAATTTCAAAAAATTATGAATAATATTTTCAGTCCATATTCTAAATTATGCATTGTTTACATTGATGATGTTTTAGTGTTTTCTAATTTCATTGAACAACAATTTAAATATTTACAAACTTTTTTCTATGTTACAAAGAAAAATGGGTTAGTTGTTTCAAAATAAAAGATGTCTCTTTTCCAAACTCGTGTTAGATTTCTTGGCTATTACATCACTCAATAAACAATAACACCCATAGAAAGATCATTAGCTTTTGCCAACAAATTTTCAGATAAAATGTTGAATAAAACCCAGTTACAAAAATTTTTAGGAATTATGAATTATGTTCTAGATTTCTATGGGTATCAGATATATATATATATATATATGAAATTATTTTTTAGAATCTACATAATTTAAATAATTTACTCTTATATGTATTGAACTTCCATGGATCCTTTATATGAATTAAATTATAAAAAAATACAAATAAAAACCCTTCATAGCCAAAACTCCTCAACAATTAGACTTCTTAACCAATAAGAGTAAAATCTAAGCTTCCTTAGCCTCAGCCACTAGTCAAGAAGAATATAAAAAATTGTTACAAGATCGATGAATGATGATATGATTAAAAATTTATGTAAAACAGAATATGATTAATGATTAAAGCAAATGATATGTAAAACAGAGTGATGAAATAAATAGATGCAAATTAAATTTAAAACGATTAATATGAAAGGAAAATAAAACTTACAATTAAGAGCGCTTGAATATGGTTTTGATTTGAAAATGTAAGAGGAGAATTTAAGATAGCAAAATAGTATAAACTTTATTATTTGATTTCCAAAAGATGATTTGTTATATTCAGACTTCACCTATTTATAGTACAAAAATCTGACACCTCATTAGACACGTGACATCATGCATGCGAAGGATGTCATGCAAAGTGACACATGTTAGACACGTGGCGTTATGCATGCCAAAAACGACATGCAAACTGACACATGTATAAACAACTTTTACATACACAAAAACAAAATACTAATATCTACAATACATGACAAAAACTTAATTACAAAGCTACAAATTACAATATTTATAATATTTTAACTATTTGGATAATCCATATCTAATATGATAAGTTTTATTCAGTCTTGATATGCTTTATCTTGAATAATTTTAATTAATTCTTTGATTTTTGTGATAAATCTTGACTTTCAGTGTATATATATATATATATATATATATATATATATATATATTTTAGAATATACATAATTGAAATAATTTACTCTTATATGTGTATTTATATAAATTATAGATCATAGATATTGAAATTTCAAATTCTAAGATCATTGCTAATTAAATTTATTGTATTCAAATCTATTTTTAATTTATGTTATTATATTATTTATTACAAAATTTTACATTCATATATTTTTATATATTATATTCAATATTAATTTAATTATTAAACTCCAACTCATTTCCTATTCATCTCATCCTCTGTACCGATTCAGAATCGGTGGGCCAGGTTTGAAAACGTTGAATCCAAGAAATGCTATATTTAATAATTAAAAATTACAATTGTAAAAAGTAAATTTTTAACTGGGTATATTATTTATTAATTAATTTTTATTTTCACTATTTTACGAACATCAACGGCCCATAATAAACAAAGAAATTGAGATCGAACGGCTGATAGTCGTATAGGCATTGAAACAAAATTAGGTAGAGCTGAGCGGCATTCAAATATAGAGAAGAAGACACTTTCTTTGTTCGCAATATTTATGTAGAGAAAAAGTAGAGAGAGAACATTAAAAAAAATAAAATAATAGAGAAATCGAAGAGATTGAGAGAGAAAGAGAAGCTCTGGATTCCTCTTCCGTCCTAACCGACGGTTCATATGCCGGTTGGCTTTCAGGTTTTCTTTATTTGTTTCGTTTTTCTGATTTTTGATTTGATTTGGTTTGATTTGGATCAGATCAGATCCCCTTTGCTTGTTTTTCAATATCTGATTGGTTTGATTTTGTTTATATGAGGGTTAGGGTTAGTTTTTATTTGATTGGATGATTCACTGCAATTTGAATTAGGGTTTGAATTAAGATTTTTCTAAGTCAGGGAATTGATTTGTAATTAAGTAGTTAGGGATTTGATTTCTAGCTAATCGGGTTTATTTTTGTAGGCAATCGTTTTTAAAATATACGAAACATCAGGATTAAATCATCTGAATCTGGGTCTGTTTTGTTTTGTTTGGTGGAATTTTTCATGTGGCATATATTTGCATGTCGGTTTGATTGTTGAAGCAACTATTAATTCGTAATTTTTTGTATTTTTTTCAGTTATCAGATCTATTTCACAATTTTTTTTTTATATGGAAGCTCAGTGTTTAAATTCTAATGATAGGGTGTGCCGGACTTGGATCTAAATAGCTTCATTTCCTTTCTTGAGACATGGAGAAAGTGCACTTCTGGTCAAATTGCTTCCAGTATCGAGTTTTTTCATTTCAAGAAGCGCTCGATTGGCGGTTTCTTGTCCTTGGAGACTTTCTTTTGGTTTCCTTTGTTAACTGCACTTAGTGGTCAGTTTCTCTTTAATGAAAAGAACAGGAGACGTGATGCAAATTTTTTCTGAGATGTGTTGGATCTTTAGGGCACTTGTTCATGTAAGCAGGTTATCCATTCCTGTTTTAGCAAAGCTTACACTAGGCTTTTTCTAACAAATTATTTGGTCTACAGTGCATTGCTGATGCAACATCCAGTCAATGTTTTTGGGAACACTTCTTTGGGGGTACTAAATCTATCAGACATCTCCTCTTGCCCTGTTCATTGATTTCACATGTTTGGTATAATTTTGCTCTTAACATTTGTGATTTTATTGCAGGGTTAAAGTCTGCAAGGAACCAATTGAAAGCTGCTTAGATAGTTAATACTTAGATAAGCCATTACCTCAAATCTCTGCAGACTGTAGTTCTTAGCTCTCATTTTATTATTGCTTCTGATGGCATACTGGTTTTGAGTGTCAAATTATCAGTTCACTTAACAATTTCTACGTAGAGTAGATGAGGTAGCTTTTTTTTTTTCGTTATCAAACCCTTGGGTGACTGTCCTATGCTTAGGGATCCTTCCTTCTGGCTAGAACAATCATTCTGGCTTGTTCCTACTTGTTTGGTGTCAATATGTTTTACAGTCCTTGTTTTGTCCTGCCTTCCATGCCTTCTTACTATCTTGAAGTTGTGGGTCTAGCTATGAATAAGGCTGTGAAGCCCATCCCTCAAAAACATTCTGGTTTTGTGCTCTCAATTACCTCCACAGAAAATTAACTGGAGATTAGCTGGACCAAGTTAGTTTTTTGTTCTTTCTACTAGGTTCACCTACCGTATATGTCATATAGTGTTTTTGGGACTTGTACTTTTCACTAATAAAGGAAGAGCTTCTTTGTCTGTTCCACAAGGAGAATGGAGAGGTTGGTTGGATTCACTTTTGAGTTTCATTCCTATCTTTGTAATAATTGTTGATTTCTGCTTAAACACTCGTGGCACCTTATATAGGTACAAGTTAATCAAGGAAGTTGGTGATGGTACATTTGGGAGTGTTTGGCGAGCAATTAATAAGCAGTCTGGTGAAGTTGTATGTGTGCTTCTACATTTTGTTATATGATATGTAGTTCTGATCATGATATTGCTCCTATAAGGCTATGGATTTTCTTGTTAATAATTTAATGATTTATTCTTTAATTATGAACAGGTTGCTATTAAAAAGATGAAGAAAAAATATTATTCATGGGAAGAGTGTGTTAACTTGAGAGAAGTTAAGGTAGTATTTCTTCTACCTTTTTTCTTCTATCAAGAGCTTCACTTTATGTGTGCTAAGGATGGATTTTTTTTTTTCTCACTGCAGTCATTGCGGAAAATGAATCATCCAAATATTGTGAAACTCAAGGAAGTCATACGGGAGCATGACATACTGTATTTTGTTTTTGAGTACATGGTAAGGGCTTTTTCTTCAATTTTCAGTTTGGATTCAATGCTTTTCATGAAAAGGCACATTTTATTTTATTTTTTTTAACATTCTTTAATTTCAGGAATTCAATCTTTATCAACTCATCAAAGACAGGGAAAAACTATTCTCAGAAGCTGAAGTGAGGAATTGGTGTTTCCAAGTGTTTCAAGGTCTTGCTTACATGCACCAGCGAGGATATTTTCATCGTGACTTGAAGCCAGGTAATTGGATATCCCAGGCATGATTCAGTATTCAGTGAAAGAAGCTTGTACTGTAAATATTTAGTAGGGATGAATTAAGTTTTTGAAAAGTGTTCGTTAAGTGGAAGGTGTTTAAGCCTCAGCAAATTTTGATGTGCTTTCTTTTTACCCCTTCCCTCCTGTGGTTGCATCATATCATTTTTTTTCTTCTTTTGCTTTCACTTTATTTAATTTTTTCTCTGGTTGGCTATTGTTTTCTACTTGTAAAATGAAATTATCATTACTCTCTAGTTTCAACTGGATTTGTTATTTATTCTGTTGTATCATCTGCTCCCAGTATTTCCCAACTTGCATATGCTGCAGTTAAAAGTTCATTATCTTACATTCCTTTGCAGAGAATTTGTTGGTTACAAAAGATTTAATTAAAATTGCTGATTTTGGTCTCGCACGAGAAATCAATTCCCAACCACCCTATACGGAGTATGTCTCAACACGATGGTATGTTTCTCTTTTGCGTTCTCTTCTTTATGATAATGTATGCCTGCTATTGGATGGGTAGATACCCACTTGTTATGTGGCTCGACACTTGCTTACTTCTAACTTGACATGCCAGGTATAGGGCCCCAGAGGTGTTGCTACAATCATTCCTTTATAGTTCTAAAGTTGGTCAGTATCATGTGCAAGTAACTGTGACACGCTTAGATATTTGCTACATGCATAACTCATGCATTTTCTCCCTTGCAGATATGTGGGCAATGGGTGCTATCATGGCTGAGTTATTCACTCTTCGTCCTCTTTTTCCTGGTACAAGGTACAAGATCTGAATCCTGGTTTAATTTTGGTGTTAGGTCAGGGAATTGATGATTGACCAACATCATTTTCTGGTGTGTAAATTTTTATCATCTATTTTGTTATGCATGCAGTGAAGCAGATGAGATCTACAAAATATGCAATGTGATAGGGAGTCCAACGAAGGAATCCTGGGCTGATGGACTTGGTCTTGCAAGGGCTATTAACTTCCAATTTCCACAGGTTGGATTTGCCTATTTTTCATCATTGTTTCCACAGTTCTTGACTATTTCCTTTGCATGTGCCTTAGTGGTGGTTCCTCATTGGATTTCTCTAAAATGGAAATTACTGATAGAACAGTGTTCACAGAAGTGCTGAAATTTTTCTTATAGTTGTCACTTGTAGCCAGCAGGTGAACATATAAATTGTATTCTTTATACACAAATTTTATGAGTTTAACATATGATTATCTGGTTTGACATTTTAGTCGGCTGGCGTCCACCTTTCTGTACTGATACCATCAGCAAGTGAGGATGCAGTCAGCCTTATCAAGGTTAGTACCAGTTTTTAAGGCCTGTTGTTGCGGCACTTTTTTTTTTCCTTTTGCCAACTATGCAGCAACACTCAACTAGGTAGAAGTTATATGCTTAGGTGCTAATATTTAGGATGGGATGACTTTTTTTCTTGCTGGGTCCCATGTCCTTTCACTGTAACTGCATTTTTCTTTTCAACATGCAGATGCTTTGTTCTTGGGATCCACACAAGAGGCCTACAGCTGGAGAGGCACTTCAACATCCTTTCTTCCAGGTATCATGTTGTGGATAATATGTTATAGAGCTTTGCTAATTTTTCATGGTGAATCACCCAATTTAGAAGTTTATCCGTTTGATGTGGCAGAGTTGTTTCTATGTTCCACCAACCCTTCGTTCCAGAGCTCCTGTTACTAGAACTCCTCCATCAGGTTTCTTTCTTATTGTAATTGATGGTTTCTCAAATATTAATTGCAAAAATGCATTTCTATTCTGGAATGCTTGCTTATTGAGAAAACATATTCTACTAGCTTAATATGTTTGATGTGCTGCAGCTGGATCAAAAGGCAACTTGGAGCAACAATTTGCTAGGAGGCAGCCATGGGCTTTGTCTAATTCGAAGGTCACTCACAGTTTTTTGTCTCCAAAGTTAAACTCTTCCCTGAGCACAGGTTGATATAATTTAGTTTGCATTTGAAATTTTAAGTTATTTTGCATTTTGAGTACAATATTTTTTCACCTATGTATTTTTAAATAATCTGCATATGTTTTTGCGTTTTTGCACTTCAGGGAAGTATGCTATTTGCATTTCCTTTTGGATCACTTTTATTTGTGTATGTGCATGCATGCTTATGGTTCCATTTTAATGTTACAAGATCCTGCAAGTGGAAAAATTAATTGCTGAGCCATTGTCATATGATTTTTAAGTTTAGGGTGAATCAATATAATCTGCTGATCTGATATAATCCTAATGTCGCAGGTGTGCAGCGTAAACTGGATCTGGTTAACCAGGTAATAAACTATTATTTATATTAAACTGTAAGCTAATCTTGAAGGATTACTAGATATAGTTAACTAGGTTTTAGGTTTTTCTCTTGGTGGCTGCATTGGTATTGGTTGAAACCTTCGGGCCACTGTTCTGATTTCTGTAGGAAATCAGCTCACATAGTTCCTACATGTCACTAGTGACATGCACACAATTGTTATACTTTTCACAGGTATAGCTGTTTCTGGCAAATTTTTGACATTTATGTCTACCCTCTATCTCCTAGTCGAGCAATCATATTATGTTTCTCGAGAGTTAGATATTAAATGAAAGGAGCTTTGACACAGCACTTCCATTTTAGGTAACACAGCTGTTCTGTTGGCTGTGCTTAAACATAGAAAGTCACCTCATCCTGATATCAAAGTCCAATTGGGATTTATCTGTGTACTTCATTATGTTAGGTATTTGTAATTTTGTATAATTAACTTGGAGACCGTGCTCAATGTCACTGGTGGGTAAATCATGGCTTAAACTAATTACGTCTATGACTGCAGTATTTTTAGTACTGAACTGGCTTTTTCTTTTGTGGATGAAGGACGCAAGTAGGAATGACAAGTCATTTAAGAGTGTTACCAAACAACAGAAATATCAGCCACCAGGAAAGAAGAGCCCAAGTGAGTTTCTTGGCCCCCAACATAATATGTATTAAAATTGATTGAAATCCTATTTGTCTTTTGCTGTTGATTATTTTTAAGAACTATGACTATTTAGATGTTTCCCTTTATATTTTTTGAAATTTTGTGATTGAGATTTTTGTTTGGTTATTGTTATGCCTCAAAATTTGAAATTAACTGGAAAGATACATTAATTACAGCAACCAATGTGCCTCAGAAATACCGGCCACCAGGAAGAACGAGCCCAAGTAAGTTTCTTGGCTCCCACATAATGTATATTGAAATTGATTGAAATCTGTTCATCTTTTACAGTTGATTATTTTCAAGAATTATGACTATTTAGGTGTCCCTTTTTATTTTATGAAATTTTGTAGTTGTATTTTTTTTTTTTTTTTTTGTTACTGTTATGCTTCAATTTGAAATTAACTCGAAAGGTTCATTAACTGGCAGCCACCATCATTAACAAGGGTAGAGCTGCACGTGGGGTGTCGGAAACAAGTGATAAATTTGCAAGTATGACAATCAGTTCTCACAGGCAGCCTGGGGCACAGCCTAGGCCACCACCTCCTATGAAGGCGGGAGTGCAGTGGACTGCTGAATCTGGTGACATGTTTCTCAGACCAACCCATCAATTCCAAACTGGCAGAAGTTATCCTAGGAAAGTTGTGGGATGGCTTTAAGAAGGGGCTCAGTCAAAGGGTGTTTTAGTGCGTTGTGTAACTTGGTGGTACATTTGTTGGAATCGTCTTATGTTTGTGTGTTTGCATCACATATATCTACATGTGTTTTCAGTTCTGTTAAGTTCATGTTGGCTTTTATTATAAATAAACATGTGTTTTCAGTTCCTGGTTTTTAATAAATTAAACCTACTCATGTTTCTGTTTTTATTTACTCGATTATACAGTGTGTATAATAGAGAACAAGAAAAACATATTATTCATGTTATGCTTCAGACCTTGAATCCACCACCCTTAGGAAATAAAATGCCTTCTATTAGGTTTACATTTTATGAGGAATGGCAGAGTGAATTTTTCAAGGTGTTTTAGGTGGGAATAAAATGCATATTCTGACTTTATTTTATAATTTGAAAATTGTAGTTGAAGCTTTAATGTGTAGTAATTTAGTATTTGTAATTTGTAATAAATATTTTCAAATATAGAACACAAATTACATAAAGCAAATAGAGAATAATTATTTTATTTTATGAAATAGCTATTATATATTACTCATATTCCATTTTACAAATCAAATAAATTTTAATATTATGTTCTTTAAACAAGAATCTAATCTCAAATAGAGGCATAATTTTTTTTTAAAAAAAATAGAGGGTCTAAATGTATATATTTTTTTTTTTGAAATATACATAAAAATCTATATAAAAATGAAAATTTTAAAAATATGAGAGGATATTTTTAAAAATTAGATAAAATTTTGAGAAAATATAATTTTAACAAGTTTAGGTAACTAATTAAAAAGTTAGGACTATTCAAAAGTTAGTGACTGGACATTTTTCTTAATCCGAGGAGTTTTTTAATTTTTAAAAATAATTTTTAATTTTAAAAATAATCTCATATAAATATTTTTAGTCATTCTTTAATAACTAGAATGCTGATTTACAATTCTAAAATTTTTAAAATTAAAGAAAAAATAATAAGAAAAAATTTTGAGATGTTGAATATCAAAATAAAATTTTAAATGGAGTTAGAGAGTTACAAATCAAGAGATATGAGAGTTGTAAATCAACACTCTTTTCTTTTTGCCCAAGTTATAAATCAACAATCCGGTAACTAAAAATATTTATATGATATTATTTTTAAAAGTTGAAAATTTTATCGAATAAAAAAATTATTCAAAACACTAAAATAACATATTTTAAAAAATTTAAACGCTAGTGATATAATTTTTCTATAGGCTATATTGATAATGTACATTGGCGTGCTGTATGCCAATGTAACATTAAGCATAACTTGTTACTAAAATGATTATTTGCTACTTATAACTAGATCTGTTCGTG
This sequence comes from Vernicia montana, assembly GCA_949750685.1. Lineage (NCBI taxonomy): Eukaryota > Viridiplantae > Streptophyta > Magnoliopsida > Malpighiales > Euphorbiaceae > Vernicia > Vernicia montana. The sequence goes on along the minus strand of CATKHJ010128291.1, from coordinate 2,789 downwards.
GATTGGATCACATATTTTAATTAGTGAAAAAAATTATAGACCAACAAGCTGAATTTTTAAAAAATTAAATATTTTTTAAATTTAAATTCGGCGTATAAACAGGTCTACTTACAACAATTGTGATTGTTACTTAAAAGTAAATGTAAAAAGGGTGCATATGTTAGCTAAAGTTACTGGTAATTTGTGGGTCGTATTTAAGAACAAAAGTAAATTAAAAAAAAATATTGGGTCTCCTACATTAAATGTCTTCTCTGGCAAAGTTTAGGTGGTTTTGAATTTGTTAGTACACCAACACTCTCTATCGTCTTTCTATTGCTTTGGACATTCTCTATATCTCTCTCTCTATTTTTAACTCATTCTCACTGCCATTGCCCCTCCCCCTCCATTATCTCAAATCAGTGATTTCTGAGTCTCACTTCATCACTCTAGTCTAAACACATCATGGAGAAGAACAGACGATGACTCTGATTTTTAAGAAAAGTTATGGATAAATAACTTTATTTTTTTCTTTACCTAAATTATCAGTAATCAATCAAAATCATTAACTTGTTCAACCACTACTTTGTATTAAAATGTAAGGTTCATATTTAATACAACACATCATCATACAGCTAAAAATGGGCAATTGACCTACCTATGCAATTTTAAAAAAATAATTATCAAAATATGCTACTTTTATAAATAAATTTCAAAATATATCAGTTTTTGACTCTGAGTAATCCATGAATCAAGGAATCGGTATTTATATTACTGGTTTAGTGTAAAAATCAAGAGAACCATTGTCCGGTATTATAAATACCAATTTTGTTGCATCAAGGACTAAGAGAGAAATCGGTAATTTAGGCTCCATTCGTTATCGTTTTTTGTTTTTTAAAAATAAAAATAAAATTTTAAAAACCAAAAATTTTTTATTTTTTATTTTCTGTTTTTAAAATATTTCAAAATAAATATGAAAGAAATAAAAAATAATAATTTTTTTAAAAATATTTTCTAATATTTATTTTTTTTTAAAATTCAAAAAAAAAAAAAATGCAATAATACCAAATGTTCCCTTAAATACCGATTTCCTCTTTTTCTGCCACAATTAATTGCTCTTAATCGGTGTTTGAAGGGCGTGTGATTAATCAAGTCCTTTACAACTTTAACTTGTTATAATTAATTATTTCAAACAAAAAAAACTTGTAATAATTAATTTGTTTAATAATGTCTGAGGGTTAAAATCCAAAATACAAAATTAGGTATCAAAATCCTAACAACAATTAAATTTACTGTGCCTGATAATTTTACTGTTTAATGAGTAGCTATTTTCCTAAATATGATAACATTTTAGGTAAATTCAATTTATATTTTATAAAAAAGAGTTGTAAGCTAATCCTTTTTATAGTGAAACATGTTATTGAATTATAATAAATATTTAATTTTTTACTTATAATTAATAATTTGTGATTTTAATTATATAAGTGAATACAAAAATTTTAATTTTATTACCATTTAATAATGTATTTTACTCTGATAGAATTAGTTTATATAATTAATATGGTAAACTTAATCTACGTACAAATTAATTTATTCCTGGCCAGGAAAATTATGTCTAGAGAATTAACAATGCTTCTTCATATGAGTAAAGCACAAACCACAACTAGAAACTACAGCAATTCACACTTCTTAGTGTGTGCTTGATTTTTGAATTTAAAATGTTTTTAATAAACTGTTTTTGAACTCTACAATGCAAGGTTTAGTAAATTAATTTTCAAAAGTAGTAAAAATTACTGTTTTTGAAAAGTTAGATTTTCTAACTTTTTTTCAAATAATGATTTATCAAAAACAATTAAATTTAAAAAAAATATAAAAAATATAAAATGTAATTTTTAAAAACAAGTTAAAATTCAATTCCAAACACACACTTATTTGCTAGATAACTTCAAGTTTAGATATTTCAAAAAATAACTATATTTCACTACTTAAATTAAAATGTCGATTATATTCTAATTTAGATTTAATAATTTTTAAAATGAGAGATATAACAAAAGCAAAATAATAATAATAATAATAATAATAATAATAATAATGGGATTAGTGTCACGACCCGACTTCCAAACCGCGATGATCATAGGGCATGGGTAGGCTTAAGGCCACTGAAAACTCATAGGAACCTCATCAATCCATTATCTATAACCATATCATGCAATCTCCCAAGATTAGAACCAAACAACTATGTCTATCCATTCTCATCAATATCATTCATAATTCAAATGAATTATCATCTTATAATAATATAATGTTAGAAGGCCCAAAAGACTAATTCTTTACATATACCATTCAATGCATCACCGTGAAACATCTATATTTGAATAATCATCTACACAAAAAGATTTAATAGAAAATGAGCTATTACATTAATCACTTGAGTTTCCGAGGGATGGAGAAGAAGAACGCCTCGAGAACTTAATCGATAAATTAAAGCTCACCTGAAAAAAAATATAATTGATAATGAGATATGGCAGTAAGTAAAGATTATACTACCATAACCTGTGAAGCTTGGTGATTCAAGGTTGGTATACAATAACAGTTAACGGTTTATATCAATCAATAGCAATAACCAATCGATTCAATAATATCAAGCGATTGGTTTAACAACAATAACAATAGGTTTAATAACAATAAACATTTGGTTCCAATTCAATATCCAATCATTTCAATAATGTCAATCGATTGGTGGCAATATCAATAACATATCATGTATAGCAGAATCAATCAGTACAATACAATATCAAGTAACTATGTCTTAA